>JAKCPI010015390.1:0-57960 GCA_023213315.1 Euborellia annulipes
GCCTAAATGAGTAAAACCTTAAAGGAATGGCAATAAATAAATTTTATGAAATAACTAATTTATATTATTATAGTAGGTATAACTTTTAATTCGGTATTTTTTGAATGAAGTAATAGATTGATAACACCTGCGAATCTGATGTGAATTAGAAACAAAATAATAAGGGAATTGAAATTCATTTAGCAATAAAAAAATGATTTATTTTTATTTTGATCGTAATTAATAATGGTCTATTCCAAAATAATAAATAAATATCAAAGGACAGTCATTTAAAAAATCTGATTTTATTTTTCATTATTTAAATAAATGTGATTTTATAAATAGATATATTCTGGATCATTAAGTTAATCTGGAACATTCTCTAATTATTAAGCACCTTATATATTTTTTAACATTTTAATAAAATGTATTCTAATATAAACTTCATGTTTCGGCGTGGATATACTGTAAAATATATATATATATGTGAGTAGATGAAATGCCAAACTGGTTCGATACAAAAATTTAAAAATCGAGATGACAGTTGATTCTAACAGATGTTTATAAGGAGAAAAATACAGATTGTATTAATCGAGAATGACAAAACGATTTGAAAGCAAAAGCATTCACTTCATTTGGACCATGTTTTTTTGTATTTTCTTAAAATATGTGTAACGAACGAGTCTGGCATCTTACCTACTCATATATATATATATATATTTTAATTCAAATTTAAAATTAATATTGGCCTTTCGAATAATGCTCGGCATTCAACAGGTTAATTTCTTGAAATAATCAAGAATATCTTAATCAAATATTTTGGAAAGTTATTTTGAAAAGTGTATAAAGCAATTATTGATTGTTTTATGGTATTAATATTATGATGATGACCGAAATTATGAATTTTATTACAATCTTTTTGATTTTGATGGTGGTAGAAGATTCTATTTGGCCCGGTACTGCATCAATCATTCTTATTTAGAATATATTTTGTTAAAATGTTGAAAAATATATAAAGGTGATTAATGAGTAGAATGATCCAGATTAACTAATCCAGAAAAGAAACCCCACAAATACTTTTAAATAATAAAATCATGTTTTAAATGACTTTTCGATTATTAATTTGATTTATATATCAATCATTAAATTGGAAATTAAATGAAAAATTCAATTATGGCTTAGAAATTGAATGACACTTATTGCCATTCTGTCTTCCAAACATAAATTTAAGTTAATAATAAACCCAAAAAATGATTAATCCTCGTTAAAATAAATTGATTTAATGATTATTTATTAAATAAATGGGGATTAAAAAAATATTTCATCTACCTTGTGTTCATGCTAGAAGAATCACACCTCGTTCCCTTCAGGAATGATAAATCACACATTAAAAACAAACACATTTAATCACTGACACTAATTAAAATATATATTTAAACAATTATTAGCACTCGCGATGAGAAATAACCGAACACAATATAAAAAATCGAAATAGAAAAATTCACGGATTGACAAGTAAAAAGGCGGCGTGAACTGAGCAGGCGGTAGGCGATCGAGTAACTACATGTGTCAAATCAAAAATTAAATTTAAATTTTAAAATTATTTCTCATTTTATTTTAGGCCAGATTCTTGGTTAATTAATTATTATTTAATTTAATTTAATTATTTTAAATATATTCGAAAATATTTTTGAATATTTTTTTTAATTTTATATTTGGGTGGGAAATCAAAATTTAAAAGGGGTTATATGTTTTATATACAGTATTAATAATATTATCTATTAAGAGGTTCATTTAAATATATATAATATATATTATAAATTAATGTGTTCTAAATATTCGATTATTCGACCCTTAAATTTTTTTTAAGGTTTTTTTCGGCATCGGATGATTTAGACCTAATCCCTATTTCTCGCTTTGGACGGGAAGCGAACCCAGCCATGAGAAACTAACCAACTTTCAATTAACCGAACGTGAGAAGCGCATATTTTATAGAACTATGTTTGGTAGGACTTTCTTAACTTATTTTATTTTAATTTCTATTTATCTATAATCCAGAGCGGATACAAGGGTGTAAAGGGGGTAAGGGAGGAGCAAGGGGGAAAAGGGTGTTATTACCCTACCCTCCGAGATTTTATTTTTAATAAAAAATTTTAAAAATTAATATAACTTAAAAATTTCATTTGTATATATATATTTTTAATTTCTCTTACAAATTGTCGTATGGGACGGGATGTAAGCCTGTGGCCCCTAGCACTCTATAAAAGCAATGTGCTATGGCCAAAGGGCCTCCCTCGAAAAACTCCTCTGGATCAGTCCTTGTTTACAATTCATGACTTTGAAGTTCAAATATCTCCCTCGCACCATCCCGAAATAGCAAAAAAAAAAATTAAATTAATCTATATTTGATACCTAATATCAGGTCCGTAACCAGAAACCTTTTTTTCGGAGGAGGGAAGGGGGTTCGGATGAACTCTGGGGTCTAGGAACATTATGAAATATAGTTATTTCAAATTTTTACCCCCTCACCAATATGTGTTGTCGTAGATTTATTATCTTAAAAACCAGGGGTCGGCAAAGCGCGGTTCGGGGTACGTTGCAAGTTTGTGCGGCCCCGAGGGATATTATTTATCTAACAATTTGCTCTGCTTATGCAAAACTGAACATATGTAAATTGGGTTTCCTCTGAATGAAAGATAATAAGTGAATTTTGTTGTTTATTTTGGATTCTAAATGATGTTCAAAAGTACATATGATCACTGTGTAGGATTAGGTCAAAGGTAGAAAATCGTTTTTCGGAATATCTCGTTTCCTATACCTTAAATGATATTTGGACCTATTATAAAAGTTGTAGAGGATAAAATTCTCTACAATTTATATCTGAAGCTTTATAACTAACCTTTTTGAGGTAGAGTAAAGAGGGAGGTATTATATGGCTAATGCACGTAATGTGTGTCGTGGTATCGTACGTATTGTAAGTCGTATAAAGTTTATTATTGATTAAAAAACAACTCAACTTTAATTATAATTAGAAATGGAGCTTCTCTATTTCTTCTTCTGGTTGGTCAGTATTTGTGATTCGTTCTATATCATCCTTGTTATGGATAATATTGTCTCATCCTTCAAGGATTCGGTGTCATATGATCTCTTGTTCATCAGGATTATTTTGATATGATGAAGTTAGGAAATTAACTCCTGGGACCAATAACTAACTACATTATTACCCCCAGACTAGCTGAACTGTTAAAAAATATTTTGAACTGAAGAATGGTTGTCTCCACGTGGGGATGAGGAAATCGGAGTTAAAATGTTCTCCAGCTTGTAGCTAGTGAAACGACAACTTCACAACGTTTCAACATATCAAAATAATCCTGATGAAGAGAGTGAAATGACCAGAAGTCCTTGAAGGTTTGGAGACAAATATTATCGATAACAGGATGATGTTAACGAATCAAAATTAGTGAGAAGAAGAATAAGGGAATTAAGTTCCATTTGTAAATATGTAAGTAAGGTCAACCAAAATCCACCAATATTTGAACTGAAATTGTAATAAATGTATCATATGGATATATGAATGATAAATAAAGATATAAATAAAATATATTATATTCGTGTACATGTTTTTTCTACGTAAAATATAATTAAGATATAATGTATAATATAAAAAGAATTAAAAGTATAAAATCACTATAGTTAAATATAAGAGTTAAAGAGATAATTAAATATAAATAATTAATAATTAGTAAGTAAATAATGGCAGTTGTTTTTTAATCAATAATAAACTTTATACGACTTACAATACCGTAGATACCAGAGTCACATTACGTGATTAAGCCATATAAGGCTATGCTCGCACTCTTTAAGCTCTACCTCAAAAACGGTTAGTCGTATAAAAAAATGCTTCAGATATAAATTGTAGAGAATTTTATCCTCTACAACTTTTATAATAGGTCCAAATATCATTTAAGGTATAGGAAACGAGATATTCGCGAAAAACTGATTTTCGTGACCTTTGACCTGGAATACGCGTGACGGAAGTGATCATATGTGACTTTTGAGACATCATTTAGAATGCAAAATAAAGGTCCATACAAAAATTCAGCTTATTATCTTTCATTCCGAGGTTGACCCTTATTTTCACCTAATTTGACTGGGCTAATACTTCAAAAACGAATTTGGCCTTTAATTTAAACAAGTTTTCCTAAGCGATAAAATATAATTTTCTTTATTAAACAAAATATTATTATTTAAAAAAGTGTTCGGAATAATTTGTATTATTTTTCAAAGTTAGATTAGGGAATAATTTATTTACATGTTTGCATTTGAAGACTTGCCCAAGATTATTCCCTTAAGGGGGTGTTAATATTTAATTATTTTCATACACTTGGGTCATTTTTTGTTACATTATGGTTACTTAAGAAAGCAACTTTCTTAGGAATAAACACAATTTCATTAAAAGGAGACTAGTAAGAAGCGGTGAGCCTTAGCATGCTATTATATATATATATATATATATACAAAAAATTGAAGCCTCTGATTTTCAACATTTACCGAGGCTTTATTCTCCCATCATCGTTACATAAATTCATTATGTATTATATTTATGGATAAGTTATTCAATTGACTTAATCAGTGAGAATATACAATTTGAAAGACTGATAATGAGAGAATAAAGTTTTCTCGAAACGTCTCGGTAATTGTTGAAAATCTGATGCATTAATTTTTTGGCTGCTCCTGCTCCCTTCCTTTTGTATAAATCAACATCCACGTACTTCTACTCACAATTGTCAGCTACAATTCGAGCTCATAAATTTCGCAAACTATCATATATATATATATATGTATAATCCAAGGTCGGATACAAGGGGATAATTACCCTCGGATTGGACCTGAGGTCTCTTCTAATATCTATTAAAAATATTTTCTAAGTGGCTATTAGGTCCACTTATAAATAAAGATTAGTTTTCAACAAAAAAAAATTCATATTTGAAAAATATCAAAAATATTTGTCTCAATTTTTATAGCAAGATTATTATATTAAAGATAATGTAAGAATTGATACTAGCTGTATAAGATGAGTTGTCGGCAGAAAGAAAACAGCAGTTTTTTGCAATCTCTTTATACTATATTTGTGCAGAATAAAAACTTTTTGCTGTTTTTTTGCTTCCAAAATTAATATTATTATTAGATATTAAGACACCATCTACAAATTGTGAGTTTCTTCAATGAATTAAGTTATTTGTTCTTGCACCTTTAATAATATTTACATTTTTAAAAGAGATATTAATTTGAGAGAAATAGGGATATATAATGTTAAAATAACAAAATAGTTATACACATCAATTTTAAACAAGGATTCCTTGTCTCATTAAATAAATTTCTTTTGTGTTATATTAATGATATTGAATTTGGAATTAAGCGAAACAGATTATACAAATTCAGAATAAGATTAATTGTTTGTGATTTTCTAAAAGATAAAACAACAAGGTCTATATATTATTGTATATATATACTGTATATATATATTGTATAATATTGGAATATAATTTTATAAATTATTAATTAAACTTCTCCTCATGTTATTCATTCTTTTCCATAATAGCTCTAATAATCCAAATTGCAATACAATAACATAATACAACACAATAAATGTTTTTTGTGCTTTAGCTTTTTATATTATATGAATTAAATAAGTGAATTTATGCAATGTGATTTTCGTCTTACGGCTACTGAAGCCATTTAGGAGTTCACACGCATTATATATATATATATATATGCAATTGAAATAATGAAATAAAAAAATTTAGTAGGCGCTTTTAAAATCATCTTGAAAAAATATTTTTTGATGGAACATCCTGCTACAAACTATTGCAGTTTAAATGAATGATTTTGAGATTTACAACAAGAAAATTATTAACAAACCTAAGTTAAACTTTGTTTAATTTTTTGTGTACCAACCAAAAAAATAAATAAAATTTCTCACTCAAAAGGGGATTAACACAGAGTGTTGCATTAAGATATAACTTAAAGATGTTATGCACAATTATTTTCCATTGGGGGGGGGGGGGGAGAAAATATATGTATATATATATATATATATATATATGTGTAGGGTTTAGAAAATATATATATATATATATATATATATAATAGTCATGGGAGCCCAGGCCCATTTTTACAAGTTATTTTTATCAAGCTAATTTTCTTTGAGTAGCTTTATTTTGTTGAGACGACCAATTTTTCCTATTATAACAATTCTTGATTGTGGTAGCTAACAGGAGTAGCAGGGATATAATATTTCAATTTGACGATTCTCAAATTATTATTTATGGGTTTTTTCATTTAAGACTCTTTGATCAAACCATTTTTGTAGGACAAATATTTTTTTTTATTTAATGTTAATAATTTTCTTAAGTTTAGAAAAAACCAATAAATAATAATAAATTTTTGAAAATCGTCAAATTGAAATATTATATCCCTGCTACTCCCGTTAGCTACCACAATACAAGAATTGTTGTAAAAGGAAAAATTGGTCCTCTCATCAAAATAAAGGAACTCACGGAAAATTAGCTTGATAAAAATGGGCCTGGGCTCCCTGACTATAATACTTTGCTTCATTAATCGATTTGAGAATTCAAAACAATATTTTATGCCATTTTTATAACAATTTTAAATTGAATTGCATAACTATTATTAAATTATAAATATTATAATGATGTTGCTAGTCATTCAATTAGAAATCAAGACTCTGAGGAGCTGCCTGAGGGAGTTCACATGATCAAAGTAAAAAAAAAAAACTTAATTTCAAATATTTAAATAGATCTAATAATTAAATTGTTTCTTATTATTTATGAATTTATAAATATAGCTAAATATTTCTGTTTTCCATCATTGTCATCTCCATATACAGTGGGGTTTCGTATAGTTTTATGTTTTTCAGCCTCAAAAGTTTGGAACCCTCTTATAGTTGATAAATAAAACTAGAATTTTAAGTAATTTTAGTGTAACTTATTAGGTGATTGGAATATATTAAAATATTTCGGAAACTTTCAACAATTCACCAGTTGATCTCCATCCCCCTAGTTACAATATTCGTTCAAGTCGCTCATAATCTAAAAAGGCAGATCTCGAGAGGCACCCCAAAGTGTAGATTTTAATTACTATTATAATAAAATGATACACTATGAGATGCCTCTCGTTATCTGTCTTTTTGAAGATACTTGAATAAACGCTGTAAGGGGGTGAAAATCCACTGAAATTAAAATTTTCCGAAATATTTGGATGTATTCTAACCATGTAATACTAAAATTGCTTAAATTGGAACTTTATTTATCATCTATTAATAATGAACTCTCAGCACAAGTTAAACAATATTTATAATTTAAATTTTAAACAAAACAAAATTTAATATCTCTATATTAAAATGAGATTCAATATGTTTTGTAATTATAAACTTAAAAATTCAACTAAATATTTACATAAAGGTACCCTGGTAGCTTGGCTGAGCTACCAAATCGATTACAAGAGCAAAGTATTGATAATAATATAAATTCATGATTTACAAATTTAAGAGTTATGCCTCAAATTATATTAGGAAGAATTTGAATTATATATAATGTTTTTTTTTAAATTTTCTTGTTAATTAACGAATTTTTTTGGGTATAAAATGAAAAGATTTGTACAATGAGAGACAATATTAAGTCCCACCCATGCGTTTTATACTTGTGATTATTTCATTGTTTTGAAAAAAAAATATTATAAATTTTTTAATGGAAACTTTCATAGTTCAAACTTAGAAAATTTCCAATAAAGACTTTCATTTTCTTTTAATAAAACAATGAAATAATCACAAGTAGAAAAAGCATGGATGGGACTTAATATTGTCCCTCCCTGTACATTTACTTTAAAAAATTTAGTTTTAGTATTAGTTCTAAAATGAGCAAATAACTAATTGAACTATATAAAAAGTGACCATATTTTCAATGAGAGTCCGAAATTCAACAATTCGAGAAAAGGAGTTTGAAAGTTTTATAAACATACAGGCATTTAAATAGCCGGGCCACAAATGAATAGGCCAGAATCAATAGCAAAGAATGGAAATCTATTTTCGCCATTTTAGAATGGAAATATATTTTGCCACTTTCCCACTCAAAAGAGAAGACGTTTTAACAACGTTTGGTAAGCTTAACTCAAAAATTGAATTTTCGAACATTCGCCACTATGATTTTCAGCAGGCGATATTTTTGATCCGAGTGAATACTTGGCAAAAGATTCGGATCATTTCTTAAAATGTCGTCCAATTTCTCACATGAATTATATTTTACGCTTAATTAATAAATAATAGGTAATATACATGTATTTTTACAGTACATTTAAAATAAAAAATGCATATATATTCTAAAAAAGCGGGACATTTTTAAAAATCGGCGGGACGCGGGACAGTGGTCCAAAAAGCGGGACTGTTCCGCCAAAATCGGGACGCGTGGTCACCTTAACTATGTATTAACTGCTCCAGACCTGAAGACATGCGCAGTATTAATTATTTCGAAAAATTGACATTTGAGTATGGGTTGCCCACTCTAAAGGGCCTCTGGAACAATTAATCGAAAAATCCAGTAGTTGCTTATTTTGATTGCCTGTCATCCAGTCAAAAAAAAAAAAAAAACTTTATTATATAGGCCAATGTAGTAAGTAGACTGCAATAGTCTACAATTACAATTACGTCTTTTCAAATTCTTCCTTATTAGAAAATATAATTTAATTAAATCCATTTTATTAAATAGAATTTTTAAAGTGTTTTTTTAGAAAAGATTTATTATTTCTTTTAATTCACTGGTCATCTTTAAATTAAAATTGGTTTAATAGATGAAATAATGCATATTTAATAATGTGATAAATGAGCATAAAAACAACGATAGAGAAAATTCAAGATACAAAACCGCCTGCAATTAGTGAGATAGGCCACCAACACTATTCATCTCCATTGAGAAATATTGTAAAAGGAGTAAGTGATTTTCTTCTAATTGGTATGAAAGTTTTAAAGTAAATATAATAAAAAATATTTATA
This sequence comes from Euborellia annulipes, assembly GCA_023213315.1. NCBI lineage: Eukaryota > Metazoa > Arthropoda > Insecta > Dermaptera > Anisolabididae > Euborellia > Euborellia annulipes. The sequence goes on from JAKCPI010015390.1 coordinate 9,047, forward strand.
TAGTTAAAATAAAACCTCCGTCAGAATAATATACAATGGCTAATATTAAAAAATTACAAAATATTTTCTCATATTTATATATCCCTTTTAAAAATTATGGTTGCAAGAACAAATATATTTGATTCATTTGAAGACTCTCTTCATAGATGATGTGTTTCTGTTTATCTTGATGGAACTTACAGCTTTCCGTTTGTCCTCCGAGGCAGTATTTGCTGAACGGTGTCGAAACATATCCATAACTTTGCCGAGCCCCCGATGTGAAGTACTTGATGTGTGACCTTCGCTCGCTGTACTTGATGACTCCTTTCCTTGACTACTGCCTCCAGAACTGTCACTCCCGTGGCCATGCCCAAGTGAGTTCTGCAAAAGATAACAAGTATAATTAAACCGGATTCAATTATTCATAGGCAATTAAACAAGGAAATAAAGGAAATGAAATCAAAAAAGTATAAATAAAAAATCTGGTGTGATTGGTCGCACAGCACACAACTTATCTTGGGTAATCGAAAGTTGTGTTCTGTGCTTGTCAGACCAGATTTTTTGTGTCGTCATATATTTAGTTTAAAAATACTGCTTGTGTTACTGGCAAAAAAGCAAATAACTTGATTTTTTTCCTAAACGGTTGATGATAGGTAGCCATAACCTTATATCAATTTTGAAGCTAATAAGAAGTTGCATTCAAACAAATAAAAAAAAGATATACCAGATCTGTGTTTTCAAAACCCGCCTTTTTTTGGGGGAAAACAAAGGTTTTTCAAAAAAAACAATAGTAGGTGGTTTTTTCTAAGTAGTTGTCCCCTTTTTCGAGACATTGGGCCCTTCTTTTGGGTAGGACACATCCCCTTCTTTGGAAAAAAATTTTGGGGTTTTTGATAAAAAAAAAAATGGAAAATATGGTTCCATTTGAAAAAATAAAGTTATATGCAATCAAAGTTCTATCAATAATTACTGGCGCAACAAGAAGCTTATCATTTCGACAAACTACCTTTAAGTTCCACCATTCATGGTTAACAATGGTGCACAACCAGGGCTTTCAATGTTTTATGGTTTGGGAGATATTTGGCTGTAACTGAACAACTGGTTTTTCACAAAATGTCAAATAACGCCTAAGCGGCTTGCCTTAAGTACCAAGTATGTTTGATAAAGTTCCCTAAAATTGACCGGGCAAACCAAATATGCAATAATATACAGGGGGTTCCATTGAAAAAAACAACGTTGTATCGTTACACCCTGTATACGATTAAGGATCAGTAGGCAAATATTTTAAAATTGTAGTCTTAAAAACCCTACACTTTACTGCAGGGCCAAACTTTAAAAAAGCGCAACGATATAGCCACAATTTACGAATCCCGTACTAATGGGCCAACTGGTATATCGACCCTGTTACGCAAGAGGGTCAAGCGCCACCTACCGAGTTTTGAGAAAATTAACATTAAAGTTTTTTGTTTTCATTAGATTATATATAATTTTTTTTTTTGTTCAATTGTGCAAGTAACATTAAACATAAATTTTTTTAGGACATAATTCATAAAAAATACTATTAATTAAAGCATTTGAAACAATATTCCGGGCTTAACTCAATTTTTAATTTTTTTTCGGCGCTTGACACACTAATGCATAATAGGGTACCATATATAGGTAAGAGAAAGTAAAAACTCACTATATTTTCGAATTTAATTTTAGGTATTATTATACAATAAAAATAAAAAATAACCCTTTATTGCTTTTATTCCTATTTAATGACTTTTAATTAATTTAAGACCTTGATTTTAATATAAGAATTATTCCTCAAGTCAGGCTTAATAGAACCAACTCAATTTCCTTAATGTTCTACTCTCACCCTTATTCAAAAACTAAGATGATTTTAATTAAAATATACTAATAAATCTAAATGTTGGTTTCAAATTTTAATATGAATCGAGAGGGTTGAAATTATGATCGCTTTTTCATCTATGAATAGAAAAAAAAGGTCCTTGACGTCGAGCGCACGTGGCAAGATGACCCTTTCGACCCTAACTGTTAGATTTGTATCATGTGTAACGAGTTAAAATTAGATTTTTAAAGTAACCAACCTTCGTGTTGATGGCGAACTGATCAATATTTTGCATCGCACATAGAAAAAAATTTAAATTTTAATCAAACAAAAAGATCCAGAAAAATTTAAGAATTCATTACGTAAGGAGTATAGTGAGAATAGAAAGTTTCTTCTCAAACGATATCCCCTCTAGTATAAATGATTGGATGAAAGGGATCGGGTGAAATTATATTATATAGGAGTGAATATGGGAGGAGGAGTGAGAGTTAGGAAATAAAGTAATTTATCAGCTTGAAGGAACAACAGAGGTATGAACGAAAGCACCTCGAGCAACTAAAAGGGAATCTCGGTAGATGGTCCTATACGGTCCAATTGAAATGAAAATAGAAGTAGTGAGGACGATTTTTCACTTTCTCTTACCTATATGTATATGTTAATGTACATATTTATAGAGAGAAAGTATTGGATTCATGTCAAAAATTCGATGTCGAGATTTTGATGGATATACACGTTTTGGGGTCCTCTGAATCGAAAAAAGTGCTTTTTGCGACATGGTCTGTCTGTCTGTGTGTGTGTGTGTCTGTCTGGGTTCAATTTAAAGCATGAAGGAATTAAGCTAGGAGGTTGAAATTTTATATTTAAGTTTGGCACCCACCTAGGGCGTGAAAATAAGCTTTTGATCAAAATCGGCCAAAAAGTACTAGTACTTTACTGATGTACTTATTCTGTTGTTTTTTTTTTCGATTTTCTCAAAATTCGTTGCAACGATTTTGATTAAAATTCAAAAATCATTTATTTTTTAGATACTCTTTAAAATGTATATTCTCATTTTGCCATTGAAATATTCTGAAGATTACTTTACTCTTGTACTTCATAGGGAGGATAGAAGAAATGGGTGCTATCCATGGTAACAAAATATAAATATTCTCCCATGTTAAAAAAAATCTGGCGTGATAAGCACAAAACCCAACTTTCGATTACCGAAGGTAAAAGAAAGTTGTGTGCTGTGCGACCAGTCACACCAGATGTTTTTTTAACTCCAAACCCCCCCCGGGGGGAATCCCCGGGAGTTTCGAACCCAGCAAGTTGGTCGATAGAACATTTGCTGCAGCATGAGTATTATTTTATGCTTTTTCCTTCTAATTGGAATTTAAATTTAAAAAGAAATTCAAGGTTTTATAATAAACTAAGATTTGAATTTAGTATCTTGTTTAATTTATGAGTAGTTATTTTATTAAGATAGGAATGAAAAAAAAAGAATGATATTCGCGTCAAATAATTTGTTTAAAGTAAAGTATAAGATGATTTTTAAATAAGAAAAAGTTTATTTAATAAAAAAAAAGGGAAGGAAAAGTTTTGAAGTTGAACTAAATTTATATATAGAGTAGTTTATAATAAATGTAATAAATTCGAATATTTTGAAAAACTTTAGATTACATTTTCTTAAAAGGGAAAAAAAAACATAGCCTGTCTCTTCTCTTTAAAAAGGCTATTTACCTAAACCCAAAAAATAAAATTAAAATCCCGAATATAAAACAAATTTTTATTTGAATCCTTTAAAAATGTGTTTATAGAGAAAATTAATTTAATTTTTGAATTCCATTTACAGAACTACAATGATAAAGAATTCGTAATTTTGAATATATCAAGAGAATTTCAATCATTCTTCGATATCTCGGACGAAATGAAAATGTCAAAATGTTTTTAAAAATGTATGAAACTTATTTATTCAAAAGCAGAGACTGTGAAATTGTCAACGGGAGTCGATAGAGGGACGTTTGCTAACCAAAGGGGACATCGACCTCTAGAATATGATGAATGGAAAAAAAAAATTTCAAACTTTATTATCGATCACTCCATACATAAAAAAAGTTTCATCCATTCAACCTATAAATAATATCGAATATTCTAAGATATCAATTTTGGTTTCACAAAGGCAGAGGCCTTCAAGAGGCCACGAGAGGCTCTTGAATAGGATAAAAAAAAATAAGAAAAATATTAAATAAAAATTTTTAATTTAAAAAAATTTGGGCTCTTTAAATGAATAATTTAAATCAGTAGAAATTGAACCCCCCCCCCATCACCCGTGGTCGAGAGGTTGTCAATATTAATAAAAGGAAGTGGGTTCGGACCCCAGGTAGTCATATGAATTTATTTAAATCATTTGGATACCAGATGGTGTAAATAAATATGCCTGGACCGTAATTTAATACATATAGTTTAAAGTCTAAATGGTCTAAGATGCCGAAAAGACTTAAAAAAATGGCCTCAGCAGCAGAGAGAGGCTTAATTAAAAAAGTGTCATTCTATGAATACAAAATTCAACTAACACTTATTAAAATAAAAAAATATATTAGAAAAACTATTTTTTGGTATAGTAAAAGAAATAACGTCTATATCCTCCACTTTTGGAAGGAGATAGTGGGTTTGGAATTCAAAACAAAGAACAAGGTGTCGAAGAAAATATTTAAAAAAAAGTCTAATATACAATAAAACAAAAGAGGCAACTGAGAAGAGCAACAGTCACCACAATCGTTGCGGTTAAGTGATGCCAAGCGCGGTGAAAGCTCGGGATTGGTGGTCCCCAGCAATCAGCGTGTGGTGTTATGTATTTAAAAAAATTATATTAATAAATAAACACCTCTAAATGCTCTCTGTAGCCGAAAAGGAATAAAAAAATCAATTAATTAAAGAAATGAAAAAAAAAAGGAAAAAGTTTTATAGCCTAATCAAAACATATTCCTAAACCACAATTCATCCCACCCCCATTCTTTACTCTCTCAAGATAGTGAAAATATAAATATCAGATAGGAGGGTCAATCAATAGCGTCAGGTGCCGAAACACAAAAGGAAATCAGAAACCCCGTGTAGTTAGGCAACCAAACATTTCATTTTAATAGCAAATTTGCTATCATTAAACGACATATTGACTGTCTTACATATGGTCTTTGAGCGTTGTATGGAAAAATTCCATCTTTTTCAAACAAAGCTCTATCTAGTTGATATTTCATTATAATGTATTTTTTTTTTTTTGGACCCTTGGGCCATAGCAAATGGTAGAATATCCGCCCCTTGTACTGGAGGTCAAGGTTTCGCATCCCGTCTCATGTGACAAAAATTTATTTCAATTTAATTAGCTTCCAATAAATTAAAATAAATAGAGACCGGGTCTAAATGGCCTCCGATGCCGAAAAATACCTTAAATAAATTTAAAAAAAAAGTATTTTTATTTTTTCTGTTTACAATAGAATTATTTTTTCAAATTTTCGAAAAATACCTAATATTGAATGTTATTGGATTAAGATACAAAAGCCTAGATCGTCTACATCAGGTGTGTCAAACTCAATTAATAATACACGGGCCATTTGATGCAAATGGTAAAACTCACGCAGCCAACATTCATTACATTTACAAATTAAATGAATTTAATGGTAATAATTATAAATGCTAAAATATTATCCTGCTTTCATTTTATTTCCAAAAAATCTCTTCGCGGGCCACCAGTTTGACCCCCCCCCCCTCCCTGGTTGACATAAATCTAGAATTTAACTATTAGATGTGAGATTTATATTTGCTGGCTCTATGGGAGTAGAACCCAAGATCTCCAGTCGCTAGGCTAAAATGCTGGTCAGTCTACCGATTATAATGGCTGCGATTAAGCGAGAAACTTCAGAGTTCAGAGGTCAGGAGACACTAGGCCCACCATCAGATATAAATCTCATATTTAAAAAAAAAATTTAAAAAAAATGAAATCTAAATTGTAAGAAAAGATCTAAAACAAAACAGAGATGATTTCCTTTATTTATCCAGTTTCTTTATTTATCCAGTATAGTCTACTAATTTCGAATCAGACATAACACATCATTAAGCTCTCAGTTTATTTATACGAAGGACATTCCGAGACTAAGACCTCAAACCGAGAAGTTATTTTATAATCTAGCTCTATTCTGTGTGAATTAATTTCTAGTGAGCTAACAATTACTGTCTCTAATTCAAAGGTTCCCTTCCTTTAAAATAATTTTTACTAATGAGAGTTATAGATGAATCTGCAACTAGGAAGTGAAAAATAAAAGATTTTTTTTATCGAAGTTTCGAGCGCCGCTTATTCCAAAATAGATGTTAAGATGTTTTAATGATGAGAGTGACTGGAGATCGAAACTTCGATAATAAAGAAACTTAATACTTTCTCTTACCTATGTATATATGTAATATATATATAGAGAGAAAGTATTAGATTCATGTCAAAAAATTCGATGTCGAGATTTTGATGGATATACACGTTTCGAGGTCCCCTAAATCCAAAAAAGTGGTTTTCGTGACATGGTCGGTCTGTGTGTGTGTGTGTGTGTGTCTGTCTGTCTATGAACAAAATATCTCAAGAACGAAAAAAGCTAGGAAGTTGAAATTTTATGATGCTATCCAACAGAATCGCACAGGAACTAGTTGAAAGAAATTGAAATTTTATATTTAAGTCAGGCACCCCCCCCTGGCACGTGATACGCAACTTTTGAATAAAATCGACCAAAGATTACTAGTACTTTACTGATGCACATTTTCATTTTTTTTCTCAATCAATTTCTCAAAATTCGCTCCAACGATTTTGATTAAAATTCAAAAATCGATTATTTTTTTAGATGTTCTTTAAAATGTATATTCTCATATTGCCATTGAAATCTTCTGAAGACCACTCACTTTACTCTTATACTTTATGGGAAAGATAGGATAAATGGTAACAAAATATAAATATTTTTCTATACTTATAATTTTACATCTTGAAATTCGAATATACCGTAACTTACTGTCGGAAACAAAAAATCTGGTGTGGCAAGCACAGAACACAACTTTCGTTTCCCCAAGGTAAGAGAAAGTTGTGTACTGTGCGATCAGTCACACCAGATTTTTTTCTCACATTTATAGACATATATAAAAATCCATCCATGCTAGTTTGTGAAGAGACTCTCTCAGCACAGGGGTATAAACCTACTCTTTGCGAAAAGTGCATCATTGAAAAGAAATCCTTCTTCAAGCTATCAGAGAAAACCCCAAATTAAATTTTTCCCCAGAAAGAACCAGTTATTTGGATTCAAGATAAATGAGGACGATAATATATAATTTATTATCATTGATTATTTTATTCTTGTTCGTCTCTTTGAAGAGAAAAAAAAATTCCACAATGAGCTTGCTAGTTGGGCGTGGTGTTCGCTGAATTTTATGTTTAACAGGGTAACAATAAACAAAAACATTTAGATCTGATTTATATCAATCCCGTAGTCAGCTATAAATAATTTAAAAAAAAAATCCAATTTAAAAAATAATAATGGTTATCCATTCCTTAACAGATAAATTTTCTAGAAAAAAAATTTCATTCACATTGATAAAATTAAAAGTTATTTGAGCTTCCCGAGAGCGAGACATAGAGAAAAATTAACTTTATTTTTGTTGACCTATTTAAATGAATAAATTAAAATGGAATTTTTTTTTAAATCTCAAATTGCGTGGTTTTCCTAATTAAACAAAATAAAAAAAAGTGATAAGAATATTGATTTTAAACTTGAGACAACGGGAAAAATACAGAATGACTCTGAAGGTAATTAACGTGTGTTTAGCGACTTTATCGTTTTTCATAAAGTTAAAAAATAAATAGGTGTGGTTCTAACTCAGCTGATCATATTTTATGTACTTAATCAGATATGGCTTAAAAAAAGAAGATATTAAAAGTTTCATATTCAAAATATTTCCTTTTATTAAGTTTATTAACTTCTCTAAGGTGAAAAAAATTTCTAAAATGATATATTGTCACTCTAATTAGCAAAGGTTAGTGGTAACAAAATATAAATATTTTCCCATACTTATAAATCTTGAAATTCGAATGGACCGTACGTATACCAAGGATCGAGGGTTCGGATCCCAGGCAGTCCGATTATTTTATTCAAGCCATTTGGATTCCAAATGGCTTAAATAAGAATGCCTGGACCCCCAATTGATATATATACAAATGACGGCGTTTAAAGTCTTAAATGGCTTAAAGTTGCCGAAAAGATTGTGTATATGTGTGAATGGGAAAAAAGTGTGTTAAAAAAAAAATAAATAAATAAGCTTTTTATGAAAGTAATTATATGTAATCTTTAAGCCTACGTAATAAGTTTATTTAGTATTTGAAATTTAATAATTAATATCTGATAATATTTACATGGTAAATAAAAGCTTTTTCTTTTCTTTAGTAATGTTAAAAAAAAAAAAAAAAAAATAATGAACTAGGTTTATAATTAAAATATAGCTAAAGAATATATATTTTAAAAGAAAATTTTTAATCACAAAGTCTATTTAATTGCTTTTTAATTTTTGTCATAAAAAAAAAGAAATTTAAAAATTGACAAAAACTTTTTCGTTTATCTCTAAAGATTTTTGAATCTCAATATATTGAAAGAAGTCAAGTGTGATTTTTTCTAAATCAATTTTCTACAAATTCAATCTTCATCATGTTAAAGTAAAAAAAAAATCTGGTGTGACAAGCACAGAACACAATTTTCGATTACCGAAGGTAAGAGAAAGTTGTGTGCTGTGCGACAGTTTTATTTGATCCTATAATCAGGAACTAGACAAGAAGATTAGTGAACCACTCTTAAATTTTTCAAATTATATTAGTAATTAGAGAAACCTATTATTTTAATTCAAGCTTGTAATGAAGATTTCTAAAGGAAGATTTAGAAAACGAATAAAAAAGTTTTTAAGTTGCCCATAAATGATAAGAATAATTTAAAATCGCAATACTTTCTCTCTCTATATATTTCATATCTACGGTAAGAGAAAGTAAAACTTGTTCCGTAGCTAATTTGTTTTTTTTTTTTATGATAATTTCTTATATTCTAGGTAGAGCTTTGTTTGAAAAAAATCTGGTGTGACTGGCGCACAGCACACAACTTTCTCTTACCTTCGGTAATCGAAAGTTGGGTTCTGTGCTTGTCACACCAGATTTTACGTGTCGACATATATTTAGTTTCCGCCGATATATTAGAATTAAGGAGGTAAAATTTATAAGTAGGTCTATGGGAACATATTTATATTTTGTTACCATGGCAACCATTTCTCCTATCTTTTCTATGGAATACAGGAGTAAAGTGGTCTTCAGAAGATTTCAATGATAAAATAAGAATATACATTTTAAAGAGCAACTAAAAAATAGTTGATATATGAATTAAAAAAAAATCGTTGGAGCAAATTTTGAGAAAATCGAAAAAAAAAATCAGAAAAAGTACATCAGTAAAGTACTAGTACTTTTTGGCCGATTTTGATCCAAAGCTTATTTTCACGCCCTAGGTGGGTGCCAAACTTAAATATAAAATTTCACCCTCCTAGCGTAATTCCTTCATGCTTTAAATTGAAATCAGACAGACATACACACACACACAAGACAGACAGACCATGTCGCAAAAACCACTTTTTTCGATTCAGAGGACCCCAAAACGTGTATATCCATCAAAATCTCGACAACGAATTTTTGACATGAAACCAATACTTTCTCTCTATATATAAGCTTATATTACATATATACATAGGTAAGAGAAAGTAAAAAAAGTTTAATATGAATATTAACTAAGCAAAGTAATAAGTAATCAGATCTTTTTTTTTTTTTTTTGAAAGATGCAGTTATCGAGGGTTGTATAAATTTAAGCCTGCAAGATAGGCAATACAACATGCCAACTAAATAAATGTGTTTTCTCTTTCTCAGGTGTCGGGGTGGGAGGTGAGTATAAAATATAAGTAATTTTTTTTGCAACCTGAAATGACGTACCTATTTTCCTCATAATTTAAGCAAATTTTATAAAAAGTTAATTTTCCTAAAAATCTACTACTATAATATTCCACCTCTAAATCGGACCTTAATAAAGTAAGTTTAATTGAATTACGTTTAATTACGATAGCTTTTAAATAATTTTACACTATACCCTCCTTGGTTTCGTTTCTCGATCAATAAGTATATTTTTAGATAGTGTAGGATAAAAATGTTCTTCTACATATATAAATAGGCCTAACTTGAAAGAAAAGTATTCTAGTTTAAAAATATAAATAATAACTTTCAAAATTAAATTTATTTAAATGATTAATCAACCTAAGAGTAGGCTAAGGGTAGTTACATATCGAAGCACCCTTGCCGTTCACACTCGATGGTTGCACCCTCACAGTCAGAGCGATGTGAAACAAGTTTCAAAAAAAAAAAATTTTCTCTCTCTTTCATAAAAGCTTAATGATTAATTATTGGGTAAAGAGAGAAATGTTAAAGTTTATTTTTTTTATTTTCGTCTTTTCGGCATCTTAGGCCATATAGACTCCAGACGATACTCATAATAATAATAATAATACGATATTTTTTTTTTTTTTTTTTTTTTTTGGAATGGGTGCATAAGGTCCGAAGACCTATAATGACCAATAGTCATATGCAGCCAGGAAGAAAATAAAAACAAAAGGAGAAGCATAAAGGGGAAACTCAACTGCGGGAACTCAGAAGATGCCTGTTGAGGTTAGACTTGAAAGTCTGAAGATTGTAGGTTTTGGGGAAGATAGACGCAGGGAGCTTGTTCCAATCACGGGAGGTCATGGGGACAAGGAAGAATGAAATTGTTTTGTTCTGTTAGTCGTGATCTGAACAGCATAGGGATGCTGGGAAGATGCCTCTCTTGTGTTCCGTGAATATGTTGCATTGGGTGGGATAATTGATTTTAATTCGGCAGAGCATTGACCATGGTAATACCTGTAGAAGAGATAGTGAAGATACTCTTCTTCTATGATCTAGCGACTGTAGGGATGCAGTAAGGGTAGAATCACCTATCAGTCTACTATATGCACGCCTCTGTATGGCTTCCAAGGAGGAGAGAGCGTCTTTCGACGCGCCTCGCCAAAGGTGGAACAATATTCAAGACACGGCCGAATTTGGGCTTTATAGAGGATTAGGAGTTGTTGGGAGGAAAAGTAACGCTTCGTTTTGAATAGGAAACCCAATTTCCTTGCGGTAGATTTAACCACAGAAGAGATGTGGTTGCTCCAGGAGAGATCAGATGTAATTGTCACTCCCAGAATAGACTAATCAGGCACAGTTTATTTATCTTTTGATATTCAAAAGATTTAAATAAACTCAATAACTGTCTGTAATCGCCCCGTGGCTTAATTAAATTAAGGGATTGTTTTAGAAAATCCTTAGGTTGTCTTTTATACTCAGGGGCTCAGTTGTTATGAGTACGTGGATGGGGACCAGGAGTTACCCGAGCTAAGGCTGGAATTTCCTTTGCTTCCCTTATTTCAGTTTTTCTGATATCATTCATTGTCAGAACATTAGACGAACTCAATATTTACATTTGTCAATAACTCTAGCCTTTCGACTAAAGGGGGGAGGGGAGGGGAAGGATTTTAAAGTTAAAAAATCTTAAATACAAAGTTTATTTTGAAAGAATTTCATTTGGTTCTTTTTTTCCTTTCCCTGGATTCGCCTTTGCTGATAAAATCTTATCTATTGTATAATAATAATAATAATCTTTGTAAAAGATATATGATGGTGAATTTTGGTATGTACCCTAGTAGTTATTTTATGGGTCTCGAATTTGGAATGAACTCAATTGGCTAAGTCCAATTTCATTAGTTGGTAAGTTATTCGAATTAACAGACCAACTTCTCTAAAGTCAAATTACATTAGATTTCATTAAGCCAGTTACTAGTTGATCACACTGACAGATCATACTTTTTTTCCCCTTATTAAAAGAAAGAAAATATTCTGAATATTTAATATGAATTAAGGATAAATACAATTCAGGGGCGTATATAAGGGGGGGGGGGGCGAGGGGGCCCGGCCCCCCCCCCCCCCCCCCGAAATTTCCCAAACACATACATATATAGGGATATACAGACATCAGCGCAACATCCGCAGGATGGAAAACTTTGGTTCCGCAAAGTAAAAAATGTTCCGCAAAAAATTTCGTGTGAAAAAAATTTAGTTTCTTAAAAAAAAAATTTTTTCGCAGAAAAATTTTCAGTTCGGGCCCCGCCCCCGAAAAAAAATTTCTATATACGCCCCTGATACAATTTAATTCAAAGTTAATTTTTAAGTAATTATGATTATTATTATAAGAAATTTGCCACTTTTATAAATTAGTTAAAATGATAGAAACAAGAACCAATCAGGTCTAATGTTTAATTTCGGACTTTCGCCACTATGCTTCTCAGCAGGCGATATAACCCCTGAATATTTTGAAAAATTGTTATTTACTATTACTCTTTTGGTTTTATTTGTTTACGAGTACATTCGATTTTTTTTTTTATTAAAATTTATTTCTTTCTTAAAATCATATGTAATTATTTCATCGGTTGTATTAAATTTACTTTTGACTTTTATATTTGTAAAACTTTGAAAAGTTTATTTTACTAGTCAGAAAACATAAAAATCCTAATAAAAAATAAAAAAGACATGAAACCTATCAAGTTTTATTTTGATTCGCTTTCCAAGTGGATAAATTCTCAATCAAAATAAAATTTCTTTTCATTGAAAAAGTTATTAAAGTTCATATATTAATACAATACAATCTATCTCTGAATGTCAACAAAAGGGATATGCCTGGACTATCATTGCAATTAAGGGATGAATGAGTTGTGTTCGGTTTTCCATAAATCATTTAACGGCTTGACAGACACCCGTTTATTTATACCAATTATTATTATTAGTTTCATTTGTTACAAATAGCCTGCAGTTGATTGATCATTGTTAGACTTTTGGAATATGACCTGAGAGGAAGCTAATTATAATGGACACAAATATCGCTAGACTTTTTTTTTTTATTCAATTGGTAATCAAATTTTTCTATGCTCATGGATGGCTTTAATAAAAGCCTAGAGTAGCATAGAGTTAATAAACTCTAAATAGTAGGAAGTATCAAAATTTTTATTTTTTTATTATTATGTAACTCGATTCATTAATATTCAAATAATTATTTCAGACTCCTCTATGAGTTGGTCAAGTGGGTTGTCTATTTTTTTTTTTTTTTTATTTGCGGAATTTAAATTTGGGCAGACTGAGAGCCATACCAAGTTTATATATTTCTAATTGTAAGAACGAAAAATATAAAATGCACAAATTCAAAACATCTAACTTTCAAGTCTCACTTTAATATTTTTTTATGTCGCCGATTCACGCGACTCTCATAAAATTCAAAATAGAAGCTTTTATACTATGCATTTCTTAAAAAGATTCGCGTGGCACTCCCAGGTTAAAAAACAATAATTCTACTTTAACGGTCCTAAATAATCTTTAAATTGATATAGTGTTAAATGAACATATTAAATGCCTAAATCCTTATAAAATAATTCTACTCCATTCCAACATTGTAGGGACAATCAAGAGAAAGAAAAATGCTATCAAAAAGAGAAATCTCAGGACCTGACAATGATAACAGAAAACTGAAATAAGAGAAATAGAAGAAATACCAGCCTTACACGGGTAAGTCGTGGCGTAACATATATATGTAGAGGGCATAGGCGTAGCCAGAAATTTTTGATGGGGGGGTTTAGGATTATTTCTCCCCCCCAACCCGACTAATAGGGCAGTATAAGGCGTCTAATGAAATATATGACTAGCCACTTACCCCACCTTCGCTTCGCCCCCCTGGACCCCCCCCCCTCGAGGTGGCTCTCGGGCCCGCCCTTTCTTAATTAAGTGCCGCAATTTTTCAATCAACTCGTATCAGGCAATAAATAATGCATATCTCTTAATTTTATGGTATATGGGCCTAAAATATCGGGTTGTCCCTCTATCTGTTTCTCTTGACCAGAGTCCCATCTCAGACCTCTATAAGAAAAAAAATAAAAAATTTATTTATATAATAATTTTTATTATTTTTCATTTGCGAGATTTAATCAATTTTAAGCGGCTTTAATTTTTTATAAAGCATAACAAAAATCAATTCTTTTCAATGGGAAAATTCTGAATTTTCTCGAATTTTTTGCATTTTATTTAATTTTTTTTTTTTTAAGCTAGAGAAAATTATTATATTTTACTTTCTATTACCCTATAAATATGAAATATATAGAGAGAAAAAGTATTTTGTATTATAGAGCTTAAATATCTAGTCATGGCTTGGGTCCAATGGGGGGGGTTTGAACCCCCAAAACCCCCCCCGTGGCTACGCCTATGGTAGAGGGTTCCTATACACTGGTTGCCTGCCATTCCGCCTATAATTTTTCAAATCTTCTTTAGAACTCGATATCCTTTTGTAAATTTTATTTTCAAATAAATTCCTTTTAGGATTAAAATTTCATTATTTGAATAGTATTTTCTCAAAGAGATTTTTGGAAAACATCTCTCTTTCAGAAAATAAAAGAATTAATCGAAAAATCAATAGATAAGGAATTTTCACCTTAAAATTAATAAAATTCTAACTTGAAATGAGTTTAAATAAAATGTTGAATAATTTAATTTAATAGGTTTGTTTGTTTATTTATCAAAAAGACGTAAGTGGCAATTTCAAAAATAATTGAATGGGACAGACACTTAGACACCGCCCTCTTAGCATACAAACACATAGGCCTATTGATACATATTTATTAAAGACTAATAAAATCAACAGATTAATTGCAAATTTTAGTTTAGTTTAACTATTTCGTCCTGGCGTACTAATTTAAAAAAAAATCAAAACTATAAAATTCAACTAATATTCAGGGGCGTATTTCCGAAGAGGCGAACTAGGCGCACGCGCCTGGGGCGGTAATTTGTGAAAAAAAAAAAACCGCTTGATTAGGCCCATATAAGAATAAATGTAATAAAAACCCCATAGACTTTGTATGTCTAACTAATTGGAAATTATTTGCTGTTGAAAAGGTATAGGTAATCAGACGTCCACCGGCGTGTTAGGGTGGTTGTAGGGGGAGGGCGAAAGAGTCCACTGCATAGGGGCGGCAAATGCCTAAACCCGCTCTTACTAATAATAATTTAAATATAAAATTATATACTAATGGAATGTAATTTTTGTTTTTAAATAAAAGACAAATATTCATTTTTTTGTTTTCATTAATGATCATTATTATGAAAAAATAATATTATTGCGCAGACGTTTTGTTCCATAGAACAGGAACATTGTCTCAAGACTTCCTTAAAAGTGAAAAGGTTTAGAAACGTTAGGTTAGAAAATAAAGATGTTGACATTTAAAAATCGAACCAGAAAAAAATTTGTTTAAACCAGTTAGTAAAAATAAATAACGCTAGATAGTACCGTAGTCTGAATAAATATACAATCGAATTGTCTAAAGTCAATCTGATTTAAGTTGACAAAAAGGTAAAACAAACTGACTTGACCTAGACAAAGAGGAAGAAATGCCAAGGTCAAATGTTGATAAAACAATGCCAGTTGAATTTTATTTTTACTTTCTCTTACCTATATGAATATGTTAATTTAACATATATAGAGAGAAAGTAGTGGATTCATGTCAAAAATTCGATGTCGAGGTTTTGATGGATATACAGGTTTTAAGGTCCCCTGAATCCAAAAAAGTGGCTTTCGCGACATGGTCTGTCTGTCTTGGTTCAGCCCCCTATATATATATATATATTTCCATCCCTTTTAGTTAATCTTAGGGCAATGAATTAATTAAATTATTTGAGGTATGAAAAGGAATATTTTAGCCTTAATATTTTTCCAGAAGGTCTAGAGAGGTGAAAAGTTAAAAAACACGAGCATTTGGATCGAAGAGGGGGATGTGGGGGAGGATTTTGGTCCTCAAATTGCAAATAAATCATTGAAAAATGATCGATTTTTTCTGTTTTGTTTTTTTTTTTTGCAGTTTTTTCACTGCTTTCTACATATTCCAGCTAATTAAACATCCCTCAACTAAAAAAAATATATATTTAAAAGGATAAAGCGAGTCAGGTGTGAGCGAATCCTAAGCCCTCGCAAGAAGATGTAAGATTCACAGCTCCACACTGCACAGTTGGTCAAATTCACAAATATTGAAGAACATAAAAGAATGAGTATATATAAATTTAAATTTGTAAAGTTCCAAAAAAAAGATAATTATAGCCGCGAAAAAAGCAGTGAAAAAACTGCGAAAAAAAAACAGAAAAAATCGATCATTTTTAATGATTTTTTGGCAATTTTAGAGACAAAATCCTCCCCCACATACCCCATCCAATTTTTTTTTTTTTTTTGTATGCTAATGACAAAATTAAGGCAACACTCAACTTATTTTTTGTTTTTTCAAAAACTTGATTCTGACTGGCAGTCTGTCTGATACGTGTATGGTTAACCTTGACTGAAGAAAATACTGACAGTCTGACTAATTCAGAACGGCAGTCTGACTGATCGTGTAAGGGCCCGTTAAAAATGGAAGAACCGAAACCATGTGTTTGAGCATAATGGTCAGCCAATTTAAGTTTTCAAATAAAATAATTCTAATAATTAATATTATATGTTTCTTCAAAAAATCAGCCTTACCCCTGCTATATATATTGACAGGAAATTTCGAGAAGTTTATAGAAAAAATATATATTTCTAGAGCGTGGATGATGTAACCAGATATCAACTACTCCACAAGATTAAATAGCAATTTAATATACAAATATACAGGCTACAACTTTTTTTGAAATGTATATTTTTGTATCCTTAGCTATTCCCCAACAATGCAATGACAATTTCTTATCATGAAGATGGGAGCAAAGCATTCCCGAAACGTCAAAGAAAATAATTAACTATTTATTATTTCCTGGCTGCCTTATATTGCAAATGTAAAAATGTATATGATTTAAAATATAATTTAAAGATTTTAAACTTAAACTTCTTAAAAAACATGGAAAGAATAAAATTTCTTTCCGAAAAAAAAATATATTATTTTCATAAGAATAATAAAGTAAACTCTATCTTAAACGCTGTTGCTATATATTGACTGGCTGATGAACAGTCCATTTGAGCATTGATTGAAAAAATTCCATCCTTTTCAAACAAGGCTCTACCTAGTTAAAATAAAGTAAGTTTAATTAAAGTTATTTTGACATATATTAATGATTGTCAAATGAGTTTATTTTTCAAATGACCTTTGGAAATTTGATAAAAATTTAGTCACCTTATTAATATTTATAAAATTGTAGCCAGTGACTAAGTGTTAAAAAAAAATCCAACTATTAGAATGAAATAATAAATTTTAATATTCATATTTAAAAATCTGGTGTGACAAGCACAGTACACAACTTTCTCTTACCTTCGGTAATCGAAAGTTGTGTACTGTGCTTGTCACACCAGATTTTTTGTGTCGACATGTATTTAGTTCCCAGCAGTAGGGAATATTTGAATTCAGATGTAAAATTTATAAGTATGGGATTGTAACCATGGCAACCATTTCTCCTATCTTTCCTATGAAGCACAAGAGTAAAGTGTGCTTCAAACAATTTTGAGGGCAAAACGAGAATATACATTTGAAAGAGCATCTAAAAAATAATTGATTTTTGAATTTTAATCAAAATCGTTCGGTCAAATCAAATCGGGGGTGTTTAACTTATATATAAAATTTCAACCTCGTAGCTCAATTCCTTCATGCTTAAAATTGAACACACACACACACAGACACACACACAGACAGACCATGTCGCGAAAACCACTTTTTTAGATTCAGGGGACCTCAAAACGTGAAGATCCATCAAAATCTCGACATCGAATTTTTGACATGAATCCAATACTTTCTCACTATATATATATATTACATATATACATAGGTAAGAGAAAGTAAAAAATAGAGTTGAAGATTAATTAATAATTACTACTACGGATTCGAATACCGTTTATCGCAAAAAATTATTTAACATTGCTCTGACTCCCACTACGAGAAATATTGGGAGATTATCATCTCCTCCTCATCTTATTAAAATGTTACAAAATTTAATCCTAATTTATTTAAATTAATTAGAAATTTTATCGATTAGAACTAACCATTGAAAGAACATTTTTGATATTAAGAAATTTCTTAATAATCAAGAGAATAATTAGCAATTTTTATTAAGAACATAAAAAGGTCTTAATTTTAAAATTTTTAAAATTTAATATTTGCTTAAGTGAGGGGTAAAGATCTTGGATCTTGAAAATAGGAGGAAATATTTTAAATTTAATCAATATTATTTTATAAGAATTTTAGTAGCCTATTGATTTTGAAATCAAAAAAAGAAATATTTTTGTTATGAACGTTACGATAGTAAATTTATCATTTTAATAATAAATACTATATAGTCGAACTATAAATATATTTTAATTATATAATCCGATTACATATTTACTCAGGTACTAATTTTGTATAATTAAAACTGAAATAAAAATAATTTTCTAATCTCTCTGCCTTAATAGTTCTATTTTATTTGATCCTATAATCAGGAAGTAGACAAGAAGATTAGTGAACCACTCTTAAATTTTTCAAATTATATTAGTAATTAGAGAAACCTATTATTTTAATTCAAGCTTGTAATGAAGATTTCTAAAGGAAGATTTAGAAAACGAATAAAAAAGTTTTTAAGTTGCCCATAAATGATAAGAATAATTTAAAATCGCAATACTTTCTCTCTCTATATATTTCATATCTAGGGTAAGAGAAAGTAAAATTTGTTCCGTAGCTAATTTGTTTTTTTTTTTAAATATATTTAATAATTTCCGATAAAGTTCCACTTCCGGTTAGTCGATAAGTTTTAAAGGATGATAATTTCTTATATTCTAGGTAGAGCTTTGTTTGAAAAAAATCTGGTGTGACTGGCGCACAGCACACAACTTTCTCTTACCTTCGGTAATCGAAAGTTGGGTTCTGTGCTTGTCACACCAGATTTTTTGTGTCGACATATATTTAGTTTCCGACAGTAGGGTACAATTGAATTCAAGATGTAAAATTTATAAGTATGGGAAAATATTTATATTTTGTTAACGAAATGGCAACCATTTTATTTCTCCTATCTTTTCTATGTAGTACAAGAGTAAAGTGGTCTTCAGAAGATTTCAATGACAAAATGAGAATATACATTTTAAAGAGAATCTAAAAAATAATTGATTTTTGAATTAAAAAAAAAAAAAATCGTTGGAGCAAATTTAGAGAAAATCGAAAAAAACCGAAAAAGTGCATCAGTAAAGTACTAGTACTCTTTGGTCGATTTTGGTCAAAAGCTTCGTGTCAGGTCCCATGGGGGTGCCTAACTTAAATATAAAATTTCAACCTCCTAGCTCTTTTCGTTCTTGAGATATTTTGTTCACAGACAGACACACACACACAGACAGACAGACAGACCATGTCTCGAAAATCACTTTTTTGGATTCAGGGGACCTCAAAACGTGAAGATCCATCAAAATCTCGACATCGAATTTTTGACATGAAACCAATACTTTCTCTCTCTATATATTAACATATATATAGAGGTAAGAGAAAGTAAAAACGTAACAACCAAAGCTCAAATAGACTAAATAAGTCAGTCTATATATCGTTTGGGATAAGTCAGTCTATATATCGTTTAAGATTGCGAGATTGGTTTGACTTTGGACGAAAATTGCGCCCTCTGGAGCCGAACCAGGACTTCCACGTTATTGGACCGGAGATCTAGGATAAACTAGAACTGGTTCGACTCCAGGGGCGCAACTTTTGCCCAATCAAACACAAACTCATGTCGCGAATTGTTATCTTAAACTAGTTTTTTAAAATAAATGGAGGTTTCATTAATGTTCGAATGCTCTTTTTCTTCAATGAAATTAGAACATTTTTTAAAATTTTTTTCTCGAAAGTAAAAATCGTATAATGATTTGAGATTTGATTTCCATTTTTTTTTTTTTTTTTTTTTTAATTTTAATTGTGTTACTTCAATCTAGAAAAATAAATAAATATTTTAAATTAAAAATGTCTTTATGTTAATTTTAACCACAATAGATTAGAACGAATTAGAGATATCAGAATTTAAAAGTTTTCCACTCTTATAATTACTAAATATTCAAACTTTTTTGCAAGTTTACTCTAAAAACATATTTTGAATACGATAAAAATTTAATTTGATAAATGGAGATAGAAAATAATAAAAATTGTTTTTTATCTAATATTGTGTTTGTCTGTCATGTCTACTAAAAAGTTTATTCGTTTTCTTTCTAATCCAATATATTAGCAATATAATGAATAATTAACATAAAGGGAAATAAAAACATCTAAGCCTTTTTCTTTTGTAGAAATAGCTATACAACAATAAAAAATTTTGCGATGATAAAACTTAATGAAAATATTGTTAAAGTGAATGCGAAAAAATAAAAAAATCATTTAAAACAAATGTTCCCTTAAAATATTAAACATTAACCTACATAAACACAAAAAAACTCTTAATTTAATTGGGTCAACGCAATGTAGCGAAAAGGGCTTCTTATTTCCTTCCTCAATTTCGATCAGATTTAACTTAGAGCATGATTTATCTATTTTTATTAGAATGTTAAAAAAATGTATATTTCTAAGCGAAAATTTATTATTAAGGAAAAAAATAATGATAATTAGATAATGAAATATATTGAAGTTTGAAAAAGTAAAAAAAATAAATAAATAATTTAAGAGGAAATATTTCGATTTGAAAAAAAAATTTGTATCTAGAATTTTTTTGAGAAAAAGTGTGATTGTTTAAAAAAAAAGATGTTCGATATTCCACCAAAAATACTCTAAAAAATGGGGAAAAAAAAAAGAAAAAGTACATCAGTAAAGTACTAGTACTCTTTTGCCGATTTTGATTAAAAGCTTATTTTCACGCCCTAGGTGGATGTCTAACTTAAATATAAAATTTCAACCTTCCAGCTCAATTCCTTCATGCTTTAAATTGAACACACAAGATGACACATAGACAGACAGACCATGTCGCGAAAACCACTTTTTTGGATTCAGGGGACCTCAAGGAAGATATATCAAAATCTCGACTTCGAATTTTTGACTTGAATGCAATACTTTCTCTCTATATATAATATATTCACATATAATATATGTATATATTATATAGAGGTAAGAGAAAGTAAAAATGGAAAATGCTGTTTCAATTACAACAATTGCGTGCTAACCTTCTATACCGAGGGTCGCGGGTTCGGACCCCAGGCAGTCCGAAGATTTTATTTAAGCTATTTGGATACCAAATTGCTTAAATAAGAATGCCTGGAATCCAAATAGATATATTTGTTAAAAGTCTTAAATGGCCTAAGTTGCCGAAAAGACTATCTGATTGTGAGTGGGAAAAAAGTGTGTGTTAAAAAAAGAAAAAAAAAAATTACAACAATTTCATAAAAGAGAGTAGCCTAATCTTTCATCAATATAATTTAATGGAGACATACTGGTGCATACAGGGACAACCGAATAAAAGACTCGGACATCAATCTTCCGGAGACATTTCTGGTTTTATATTTAGGGTGGTCGGAATAAATTTTGCTCAGGATAAGTCATATACATAGCAAGTATATAGATACATTTTAATTTTATATATTGTTAGGTCTTCTTAAGAAAAATATAAAACCCAATATAATTCAGAAAGATTGCCCTTTGGATTTCCCTGCCTTTTTAAGAATTATCTCAGTCACTAATGAATATACCAATAAGTGCTTTTGTAGATATAATTTTTCCGGTTTATTAAATAAGAAATCCTGAATTGAACAAATTAATAAAACCTACATGGAGGCTATATTATTATTATATCAAAAGAAAAAAATAAAATGAAGGATAAAAACATATTGACGGAAATAAATGTATACAAAAATTGGTCCAGACAGGGGCGGATTAAAGGGGGGGGGGGGCGAGGGGTGCGATCGCCCCCCCCCCCCCGAGAAGAAATTCACAATGTTATAAAAACTAGTAATCTAAAGAAATTATGATTTCGGGCTTTAATTTCAATTGAATTTGTTACCAATCAATTTAAATAAATAGGAAAGGAGTCTAAATGGCCATAGATGCCTACAAAGTCCTTAAATAAAAAAAAAAAACCGCCCCCCCCCGACAAAATTGCATTAATCCGCCACTGGTCCAGAATGTGCAATATATGAATAAATTTAAATTAAATTTAAATTCAAATTTATTATACAACATCAGAGATAATCAGAAGTTTAAAAAAAAAAAAAAATTAATATCTACCACAAACTCTTAAGAAAAAATTCAAAAAAATCTTAGAATAAAAATATTTTCTTGACCTTGGGAGGTGTCGCCATCAAGTTTTAGAATTTTATTACTCTAAAGGGTCTGCGCCAAATAAAAAGAGCTACAAAAATACAGAGGATTATCATACTTGTAAACGAACTATCATCGAGGAAAAAAATTTCCTTATAAATGAAAAAAAAAAAAAAATTTTAGAAAAAAATATTTTTCAAAGAAATCATTTATTATAAATTTGCCAATGTTTTGGAGACTACGTTTTCGTTTATACGTAAGTCTAATATTGATAAAGTATATCAAGAACCATATTTATAGAAAAAAAATATTTTATCATTTATGGCAGAAATGTTATCGGCGACTTGTAAAAAAGTATCATAATTAGATAATAGAGTTTTGATTTCCGGTTAATCGAGTTTTAGTAAGAGATAAGTGAGATCAATTTGGTTAGTAAAAACATGGCGGAAAATTTGAATGAAATGACTCACCTGAACGGCGTTCTTGACATGGGCCATGATGCCATGACCACCGGGTTTCTTCGCTTTCGCGGCATCACTTTTACTCCTCGGACGGAACGCGTCGAGGAGTGCCGGTCTTCTCGACGGCGAGGGTGCTTGTACCGTGTGATATACCGAGCCGCCGGGTTGTCCACGAAGCGCGTGTACAGCACTCGGATGTAATTTGGGCGGCGCCTTAGTACCACTTCCATCATCTCGGCTACGTAACTGTCGTTGATGATGATGATGATGGTGTTGATGATGATGGCCACTACCGGTGGTGCCGGTGCCGGTAGAGCCGCTGGTGCCGCCGCCACCGCTAGGCTGCAACCAGTCAGACATGCTACTGTCGGGACTCAATGGGGGCTCAAGGCTCTAAAACACGCCGAGGCGGCGTCGATCGATCGGCGAGGCGCCGTCGCCGAGCGCCCCACACGGCTGGCCGACCCCGGCACTTACACAGGGACACAACGGGGCCCGCACCCGCACTGCAGTTCATCCCCAAGGCACCATTTTCAAAAAGGGGGACTCATAACGACTTCATAACCCTCTCTCTATCTTAATCAATGAAAAAATTTTAATGTTTAAATCTTAAAACTCTATTCAAGACTTTACAAAATTTGTTTTTTAAATATACAATTAATTAATGCTAGAAGATTTTTAGTTATAAATAATTATTTTCCAAAAATTTCCTCTAAAAATAATAAGGTTTATTCTTATCAACAGCGATTAAAATTTTGATTCCAAATTAGAAAAAAAAATTGTAGAAAATTTAAAATAAAATTATGGGATTAGATGATAGAAAGAGAAAGAAGAGAAAGCAAAGGCCTAAATGATGACTTAAATAAATCTGTTATATTATGTTATCATGAAATTAATTAATAATATGGTTGATTCAATAAATTAAGAAAAAAAATAAAGGAATCAGAAGTTTCATAGTTTAAATAATTTTACGAACTCTCCAAATTATAAAAAAGTCACAAATCATTTTTAAATATTAAAAAAATGGGGGGGGCGGGGGGCGGCACCTCTTTTTCTTTCCTTTGGTGAGGTGGGGGGGGGGGTGGTCCACTTTTTTGTGGGGAAAATTTTTTTTGCTCCCGAGGGGGGATTTTGATGGGTATTAATTAGGGGGGGAATTTTTTTTTTGGGATTCTTCCAAAAGGGAGAGGGGGGTGGAGTAAAGGAGAAAAGAAGGGGGGAAAGGGGGGGGGGGGGGGCCCCCCCCCCCCCCCGGGGGGGAAATATATAATAGTAGATATATTCTTGAACGAAATATTGTTGCTCGATAGGAAAATGAAAATGAAAATGATTTTTCAGAGTATTTCGTTTCCGATTAACTACTGCCTTCTTCAGAGTTAAACTCCTCCCTTAATCACTTTACTATTATACTCTGTAAAATATAGTAAATAAATAATACCTATTGCAAACTTATGATATTTCATCCAAGATAAAATGTATTGTTTATTTTAATAATAAAACTATTAGATTACACCGAAGAACTTTTATAATTTTTTTTCTAGAGAAAATATATTTCATATATAGGGGAAGAGAAAGTAAAAATAAGTTGAAAGGGATTGCTGAATAAATCGTAATTTCTGAGAAATAATATCAGGGGATTTTGAGTCAATCTCACATCATCTTATTTAGTAAAATAATTACAAATAAAATGATTTGAAAAAAAAAAAATGATGTCTTAAATACTCTTCTTCTGTCCTCGCCCTTATTATTCCCGCGGTGCGGGGTCGGCGGAAAAGAAGAAGAAGAATAAAATAAGAAAAACACCTATACCAGTACCAATGTTAGCGATGGGATTTTTTAATCAAAAGTTGGACAAAGTGATATCAAAAAAAAGTTGTGTCTAGATATTTGGATTTATAAGGGTATTAGCAATAGGATACCGATTTAACTAAGGGACATTTATAGTTGGCAATGTTAATACTTTGAAAATCTATAATCACTTGAGGCTAATCCGAAGTTAATTGGTTTTAAAATTGGCATAATGCTGTTAAGAACATCCATCAAATTCTATAAATATAAATTCAATTATTCTTCTTCTTTTCTTTTTCCCTATTCTAGAGGATCTGTGGAGCAATTAATCTAAAATTTAACTAAATTTTATTTGTGTTGCATAACTTCCAGCAATCAAAAATAAATGAATTAATGCATGATTTATTTGTTTGGGGATCAAGGGAAAGGAAAATGAGACTCCCCTCAATTAATCGGAAAATTCATTAGTGATTTGGTCATTTGGGTTGCATATCTTCCAGCAACCTCAAATAAAAATATAGGGAAGAGAAATTTCTGCTCTTGTATATTCTTTAAAATGTATTAATTCGGAGGAAGGGGTAATGACGGATTGTTCAAACCCCGCCCCTCTACCCCGAAAACAATTTCTAGCTACAGTTGTGTGTTTGTGATTGTGTTTCTGAATTTTTAACTTTGCCCACCAACCGTTGGGCAGGTAAAGTTAATGTACGGTAATTATATTGGCAAATGTCATTTGAAGAAGATATAATCAGTTCAAAAAAAATTCGACTTATGAGATACAATTATGATCATCTTTACTAATAAAAAACGAAAATAATTTATGCTACTAATGAAGACATAAGCCTAATGTGAGGAACGAATCGGAAAAAATCTTTTATTTCTAAAGTTCTCTGGCCGTGAAAGTTTTAATTGAAAAAGAAAGAATAACAAAAATGTTTAACTTTTTTTAAATATTCAATAAGTTTATTTAATACAAACATTTAATTAACATTTAAATAAATGATTATTTCCGACCCTAGAAGGTATAAAATCGTCAAATATTTCATATTATATTTAATTGTATATTGTATTCTAGACGCAAATAAAATATATGCCTCTTGTAGCCAGCCTACCTTATATCTTTAAAATAATAATAAAAGTATTAATGAAGCTTGACCAAAACAGAAGTCAATTTTATTTATTTTTTTTTTTCAGAAGTCAGAATAAAAAATATAAATTCGGTCAAGAGAAAAAAAGGTAAATCAACCAGTGAAAAGACTGATATACAGAAGAAATATCAGCGCTAGCTCAGGTAACTCTTGGTTGCTATCCATGAGCTCACCAGATATGAGCTAGTAAAAGAAATCACTAAAATAATAATATGACTATTGAAAAATATAAGAAGAGTCAACAAAAAAATTATATAAGCCTATAGAAAAGTAAGTAGAGAAGAAAGAAGCCTTATGGTTTCGGCATCGAGAGGTTTGGGATTTAAATTTTAAATCCTCAAATGAAGAAGAGATTTATAATAGGGGTATTCATGATCTTGCGTTTTGTCCTAAATGTCCTAAATCGTAAACAGTTTAGCACAAAAGTTAACGAACGGACCAAAAATAATTTTGTCCTATGTCGTATTTCATGAGATTCGGTGAGATCGAACAACATTCATAACCTACTTAAAGTCTTTTTCTTTTTAAAATTGTATCACATATCTCATTCATTTTTATTTTTAAATAAATAAGAGAAACAAACAAAACACACTAAACACTTGAAAACAAAACACAAACTGCACAAACACTTTTTAGGTTAGAATATAACTTTGACATTTCTAAAGGCGGGAATAAATTTACAACATACGACACCGATATAAGAGACCTGTGGCCGTCGTATGTACTATTTAGCAATAGGAGAGGTAAATGTATATCGATCGTATACTCAAATAAGACATAGGAGACTTTTAAGAGGATACGACGTCGTATATACAAGATCATGAATACCCCAATTATTTGTATTAGTATTATATTAATAATATCAATAAGTTACTTTTTAAAATAATTTTTGTTTTCGTGAATATTTTTTTAGGTCTTTTTTGTCCATTATTTAAATTTATTGAAACCTAGCACCTGCTGGGTACGGTACTAATCATGTAATAGATCCGCTCGAAAAAAAAAGAAGATGCCAACCTCCGCCGGAAGAAATGGACCGTTTTATATAAGATAAGAAAAATGCAAATCATAGGTGATGCTATATCCACCATGTGTTTGTTACGTTAGTTTTCGGTTTGAATGCTTTCGACCCCTTTAGAACTAGCAATTAGGGATATCGCATTTGTTCGCTTTTTTTTGTCTAAATTAATTTCTATGGATTCTTTATGGGATTGATTTGTGGTATAAATTTTTGACAGGTCGGTGATTTACATGCTTCTGATTAATGTCCTCAATAAGCTAATGCCACTGATCGTTTTTAATTTATAAGTTAATTTTACAAAAAAATAATAATCTCGAACTCATTTATTCTAATTTTACAAAAATGTATGTTAAGTGGTGCTTGATAAGCAATGACGATGAAAGGTACGAATTGAATGATTGTTGCGAGTCTTAATTCTTTTTTAATAACCCGAAATTATAAAAAATTTGGCTTAATATCTTAATTTGATCAATTTTTGGCACAGAACAGTTTACTGTAGGTTTAATTTATTGATGACATGATTTAAATAAAATTCATAGATTGTCCTTATATTCACCTTCATTCTTTTCTAAAATCGATATATGTATATGAGTTTTGCCGCACCTAGTAAATATTATATAAACAAATTATAAATGAATATGATGCAGAATTCTACATTAGATCATTTTGAGTTAGGCGGCCTGTGGAACGAAACTTGTAAAACAGTCTATAATTTGTTTTTTTTATTAATTTCTTTCCATAAATGAATATTAAATTTTGTATATGCAAAAATATGATGAATATATTTTTTAAGAAAAAAGAAAGTCTGGCAAAAATATAATGTAAGTATTGAAAGATTTTGGAAAGAAATTTATTTACATCGCACAAATACAAGATTTAATATTAGTCATTTAAATGAGTTTCAATAAATTGTGTAAAATCATTTATGTAGGAGGACCAGAAGGAGAGGATGTTTTAAAATTTACTGGTATTTTTTTTCACGCTTTGAAGTTAAATAAATAATTTTATGTCACACCAAATGTCTGAAGACCCTACAAGATTTATATTATAAATATTTATTAAAATAATATTAGTTTTAGGATGTCTCAACCTCGGATGGAGTGAAAAAATTATTGATATTACTAAATATAAAGTTTCTCCTGGATCCTGGAGATGCGATACTCAAAGTTATTTGAATATATAAATAAAGAATCGTATCATCATTGGAAATACACGTTTTGAGGCCACCTGAGACCAAAAAATCGAGTCCCGCAAAATGGACTGACTGTGTGTGTTAAAAATAAAGCGAGCAGCAAATGAGCTATTAGGTTGAAATTATAATTTTAATAAATAAAGCCTATATACTGTATAATAAATTTTACATCTTGAATTCTAATGTACTGATAGAAGCTAAATATATGTCGATACAAAAATCTGGTGTGATAGCACAGAACAGAACTTTCAATTAACGAGACAAGATTTGTAGTGTGCGGCCAGTCACACTAGATTTTTTTTTAAGATAAAGAGACTTATTCAGCCATCTTGTTGAGACAGATACGTTTTATATGAATTGTTTAAAAAATTACGGCTCTTATTAAGGAACCGCAGCTAGCTGGTGTGAGTTCCAGAGGCAAAACCCGCCGAAGGCGTGTGGCGCGGCTAGACAATGTAACGAATAGATTGAGTAATGCGATATAATTGTTGGATTTATCATTTTTAATGCCAATTAATTAGAATGTATTAATTTACTAATATTCGGGAAGAGGATTTTCGAAATTGCCCCAAATACGTACGCCTAAAACATAGGCACATATCTAATCCGACTATTGAATAATCCAGCATGGAGAAGGAAAAAATCTAATCGCATTATAAGATCATCTAGGAAACACACTTGAAAAGGTCAGGCCCCTCTCCTTTTGAATGAATGGATTCCAGCACTCTTCTTTACACCCACACATTCCTCGAAGTGATGTTAAATGAAGTAAAACAGAACTGACGTAATGCCTTTTGAAATTAATCAAAAAAGAAAATCCTTTCTCCGAGAAATATTGAAAAATTAAATTTTTATTTTTAATTTCGAAAGATGAACACCACCATCCACCCCTTACTTAACATTATCAGACAATCTTTTCTTATATATAAAGTTTGGGATTTAAGAAGCTATCTTATTTGTGATTAATTAATCTGTTTCATTCCACCCTACTATAAGAGGCAAGAGCTCCCAAATATTTGGTGGCCTTAAAAAACGCAAAATGATTTATGTTCACACACTCACACACATACAGATATAATTGCAAAAATGTTTTTTTAGAGTATAGAAGGTCTAAAACGTCAATCGAAAATCTTGGGGGCCGAATTTTTTGAAGATTTCAATATTACTACTTCGTAGATTATATGACAAAGTCTTCTTCACTTCTCGCCTTGCCCCTCGATGCGGGGTCGGCGGACCTCACTCTTTCCCTTCAACCCTATCATACGTCTTTACGACCGGAAGAAATAAGACAGGCCGACCCGTCGCACGTCCTTTTGAAAAGAGGAAGTAAGAGACAGACATTCAAAGAACTGAAGGACTGCCTGTCCCAGCTCGGGTAGCTCGTGGTCACCAACCACGTACCCACAAGATGTGGGCCCCTGAGCAAAGATCTTAAAATATAAAATATTTTAACTCATATTTCTATAACACATAAAATAAATATTTTTCCATATTTATTCTTGAAATTCGAATGTACCGTACTGTCGGAAACTAAATATTTGTTAATTAAATATATGTCGACACAAAAAATTTGGTGTGGCAAGCACAGAACATAACTTCTGATTACCGAAGGTAAAAGAAAGTTGTGTGCCGTGCGACCAGTCACACCAGATTTTTTTTTAACTTGGACACCCCTAATACAATTTTTCCATCCCTGAATGCAAAAAAAAACATATTTTTACGATATTCTATAGCTCTTTAGCTTTCAAAAATCATTGTTAACAGATTTTCACAATTGAATGATTTTTGGTGATCTAAAGTTAAAAAGAATGAATGAATAAAGAAGAATGATCTAAAGAACTATAGAATATCGTAAATATATGTATAAAAAATTTTACATTCAGGGATGGAAAAAATTGTATTAGGGGTATTAATGAAATTCATCTACTGCATATTAAGGGGTAACGCCGGCAAAACTGATGACATTTTTGGAACCCAAATACCCAGAAATATCTTCAAATACCCGGGCAACAAAAAAAAGGTATTTTTTTTTTTGTCCCTGTGTAATCTATGATAAAAATTTATTTTATTTGTACTAATAAATATCGAAAATATTGTATTTAAAAATTTAATTTAAAATATTGAAATCTCTAATTATACGGTGGAACATTTATTTTTGGAAAAAATTTAAGAATCAGGTTTTTTGCAATTAGTCTTTGGCGGTAACGGTGAGATCCCTTCCTTATTACGCTAGTGATTCACACATTCCTTGTAATAATTTTTAAGCCAGGTCGAGCCATCTAGCGTCGCAATGGGAACCAACTCTTATCGCGTTTCTATTTTAATTTCCTCTAACTCAATCTATTCAAATTAGATGTTAGGATCAATGATGCACTTGGAAAAGAGAAGGGGGGAGGGGGTGAATTTCAACTCTGCTTTCTTTTTATCAGAAGACTTATGAAAAAAAAACCTACACACTTATTAAAGTGATTATTTTATTTATTTTATATTAAATTAATATTTATCATATTAAAAAAAAAGTTATTAAGTATATTTTAAAGTGTAGATAAATCATTGCTTTATAAAAATATTGATTCAAGATTTAAATTTCTTTTCGTGTTTTTTAATCTTTATATTAATAGATAAAGATTATCTTTTTTTTTGTCTTAAGAAATATTTATCTAATATTTTTTTTGATTATTATTTTTAACTTAGGCTTTTAATTGGCATTGGGAGAGAGAAACATTCCAGTAAAATTGAGAAAAACATTATTTTATGCCCCCATCAAAGTCACTCGGGGGAATAGAAAAGAAAGTAAAAATCCAGTGTTAAGTGGGACAAGAAAAATTAGAAGAGGTCATAAAAAAGATTGATTAAAAAAAAGGGGTTTGGAAAATATATTGTCCCTTGGAGCAGTGATAAAGGGGTCCTACTTTATGATCTAAGGACAGGGGTTTCCAAACGTATATATCAGAATTTTTCTGGGGTGCCCGATGTCAAATCTCCGGGCATACCTTATGTTACTAATAATGGTTTTTGCTCATTTCAAATTCAGCGCAGCTTATATAAACATAAAATGCTGGTCAAATTTACGCTTGTCCTAGTAACATTTCATAGAGTAATAATATTATTAATTAATTTTAAACTGGTAAAAGTTGGCTCTAGTTGAAACATTATACTTTAATAGGAGAATTAAATTTAAGTACACAAGGTTTTTTTGTTTCAATGATATATTAATTTAATATTAACAGTTTATGCGCATTTCGATACCATATGTGTCATCTTCAGAAGTGAATTACATTCAGTATGTAATAATTAACATCTTCATTCAGTATGTAATTCACTTCTGAAGATGACACATATGATATCGAAATGCGCATAAAGTGTTAATATTAAATTAATATATCATTGAAACAAAAAAACCTTGTCTACTTAAATTTAATTGTCCTATTCTCCAATCTTCCCTATAAAGTTCAAGAGTAAAATGTGCATTTGACAGAAAAATGCGAAATATATAATTTAAAGGGCATCTAAAAAATATTTGTTTAATGAATTTTATTCAAAATCATTAAAGCAAATTTTGAGAAAATTGGAAAAAAAAAACTGAAAAAAGTACCATCTATTGCAAAAGTATTGAGACTAAAGCCCGGTAGTTAGGCAGCCCAAATGGCAGCTTGTCTGTGTGAGAAATACCTTTTTCAAAGCAGACAATAGGCCGAACGAACCATTTTAACAAAAGAATAGCCCTAAAAATTTATCTTTTTAATATAAATTTCAAGGTATATCGAAATAAAAATTTTTTAATCAGAAAAAAAGTTTAGTGAGTGTGTGCCATTTGGGCTGCCTAACTACCGGGCTTTAGTGTCAATACTATTGCAAGAGATGGTGCATCAGTGAAGTATTAGTACTCTTTGGCCGATTTTATTTAAAAGTTTATTTTCGCGTGTTATAAAATATACTGTATAAAATTTCAACTTCATCGTTCATTTGTTTAGATACACATAAAGAGATCGTTTTTTTTTTCTCAAGGGCTTCAAAATTTGTATTTCCATCAAAGTCAGGGCATCGAATTTTTAACATGAATGGCATGCTTTCTATTTATTCAATATTAACATAAATAGGCAAGAGAAAGGAAAAAATAAGAAATTTAAAGCAAGTGTCTTATCCATTAAATTCTAATATACTGTATGAATCTAAAAATACTCTTTTAATCTATAATAATTTAGCGTTTTTTAATGCATGGATATTTCATCAAGCAAACTAAAAATATAAATAAAAACGCAGTTTAAAATAATTAGTTAAAACAATTGTAAAAATCTCTTTCATCATTATCTTTTTTTCCTTATGACATAAGGCACGCCAGCCAGGCAGGCTTGAGTAACTTGGTCCAAATGTGTTGAAAACCTCAAGATTTATTATGATAAATGATGACTTTAAAGTTCTTTAACGCTTTATTAATAAATAGAGATTATAAAAATACATTGATGATAAATTTTCGAAAAGTGTTGATAAATCAAATATTTTTAAATCTATTTCATCCGAAATTCTTAAATATTTTCTTTCAAGTTGTTATGTCTTTCTACAGTATTATGCTCAACTACGTATTAAAATTGTAAGAGTAAAAGAGTAAAGTAGGATCCAACCAGAAATTCATATATTATCTATATTTTTTTTAAATTTTCTCTTATCTATGTAATATACATTGGATTCATGTCAAAAATTCGATGTCTAGATTTTGATGGATATACACGTTTTGAGGTCCCCTGAATCCAAAAAAGTGAATTTCACGACATGGTCTGTCTGTGTAAGCTAGGAGGTTGAAATTGTATATTTAAGTTAGGCACCCCCCCCCCTAGGGAGTGAAAATAAGCTTTTAATCAAAATCGGCCAAAGAGTACTAGTATTTTACTGATGTACATTTTCAGTTTTTTTCAATTTTTTCAAAATTCGCTCCAACGATTTTTATTAAAATTCAAAAATCAATTATTTTTTAGATGCTCTTTCAAATGTATATTCTTATTCTGCCATTGAAATTTTTTGAAGACCACTTTAATCTTGTACTTCATAGAAAAGATAGTAGAAATGGTTGCCATGGTAACAAAATATAATTGGAATTGCTCGTCGAAGGCGGGCATTACCACTTGTTTTAGTATAATATATCAAATTTCATCGATCTGGTTGCTTGCTTGCTTTCAAGTAATCACAGACCAAGGGCGGATACAGGGGGGGGGGTAAAGGGGGTAATTACCCCCCCCCCCCCGAGATTTGAAAAAACATTTTTTTTTTGAAAAAAATTTATTTTTAATGGAAAATTTTAAAAATTAATACTTAAAATTTTGATTTTTATTTATATTCTGGCAAACAAGTACAGAATGCGCCTTTAAATTACCGAAATTAAGAAAAAATAGTGTGCTGTGCGACGAATCACACCAGATTACCCTCACCCCCACCCCCGAGAAAAACCTCTGGATCCGCCCTTGTCACAGGCATAATTTGGGTCTGTCTAAAACGACGAGAATCATCAAATTCAGTGCTGGACTGGGAGTATCCCGGCATCCCGGTGGGCCCTCAAATATATTCAAGATTCTAAATTACTAATGTACTTTGATGTAATTTTTTTTCCTTAAATTTAATGGGCCTACGTCACCGATATTTCCCGGGCCTAAATGTGTTTCCAGTCCAGCTCTGGTCAAATTGAAAATATGCGATAAATATTCTTAATGGAAAAATTTTAGGATTGTAATAGTCAAATAATAAGATTCGAGAAATTTAGAATTGAAAACATTTCTGTTTCAAACTATCTCTATGAAAATATTTTTAAACACTTCCCGAATATGAATGACATGGTTTAATTTGATTACACTTCCAAATCAGCTTAATAACTTCTCCTATGTTCAATAGTCTATCTTTAAACAACCGTAACATTAGAACAGTTAAAGTTTATGACACTGCCAATAATTTTTACTTTAAACAACTTGCCTAACCCAAATGCTAATTATTTACAAATTAATTAATCTTCTAATTGGATTTTAAAAAGTATTTTATTTAACAAACCTATATTCGAAAAATCTGAAGAAAGGAAAAATTTTAAATTATCAATATCTAATCGAGGCTAGGGTTAAAAAAATTTTAAATAGCCTACTTAAGTTCCTATTCTTTAAAAAAAACCCCCCCGGGGGGGGGGGGGGGGGGGGCCCCGGGGGGGGGGGGGGGGGGGGGGGGGGGGGGGAGGAAAAAAAAAAAAATTCCGGGGGGCCTGGCATCGGGAATATCAACAGTAACCACAATCGTTGAAGTTAAGCAATGAAAATCGGGATTGGTGGCCCCGAGCAATCAGCATGTGGAACGCCCTCGGTAGCCTTCGGTACAATGTAGGGCTTATATTAAAATTTTTATAATAAAGTCCTATCCCTAAAAGGCCTCAGTTGCCAAAAAGGGGTTTTAAAAAAATCAAATAAAATTTATAAGTTAGAAAAAATTTTAAAAGAAATTAAAATTTCTTGTGAAAATTGAGGCATTCCAAATGTGAATAATTTAAAAATTAAGTAGGAACAAATAATCATTTTTTACAAAAGGATAAAATGAATAAATGATTATATCCCCGCCCTAGTCTTTTTGTTAAAGTTGTTAAATATAATGTGATTTCGATCGCCAGTCATTATCTATAATAAGTATTCAGTTATACGTTGCTTAAATTATTTTACTAGATGCGTAAAAAAACTAGGCTTAAATACCACTCTAACTAAAATGAATAGCCAGTACACAGATTCGCACACTCAGCTGAGCGCATCATGCCAAAAAAATGACCAAAGAGCAGAACAAGCATTGAGCATAGAACATATGTATGGAATGAAATCGTGATTTGCGTAACAGTATATAGTCGAGTAGGATAATGAATGTCTGAATTCGCAAGTGTTTAAATGAAATTTGATAATATCATTCAAATATTTTGTTTGAATTTTTTATAAAAATAAAATGTAATTAAGATATATATGATTGATTAATTAATTTAAATAAATAAATAGCAATTGGCGTTATCTGAAATTAAATATACAAAGTAAGTCTCCGATTAAGAAAGTCTGATTGTTAAAATCAAGTGGGAAGTAAAATTTGCTAACAGGAAATTACGGAATAGAGGTGAATGTTTTGTTAAAAGCTAATGATGAAATAAATTGTTTTTAGAAATCTTTGTTTTCAGTGGATAAAAATTGTTAAATTAGAATATGAAAGAAAAGGAAGAGGTCTATTCGCATATGAATTGAAAAATTTTTTATTTATTTATAATGGGAAAAATTTTTATCTAAGCCAGTGGTTCCCAACCTTATTTGATGTGCAGCCCACTTTTTGGGTAAAACAACTCTGAGGCCCAGTGTAGGCCTATATATATATATAATTTTATATAAATGTGGACCGTTTATTTTGAAAGTGGTGTAAGTCCATTTTCTATTGTTTTGAGAAAATGAAAGGTTAGAATATCTGTTTATTAAAAAATCTGGTGTGACTGACGCACAGCAGACAACTTTCTCTCACCTTCGGTAATCGAAAGTTGTGTTCTGTGCTTGTCACACCAGATTTTTCGTGTCGACATACATTTAGTTTCTGACAGTACATTCGAATTTCAAGATGTAAAATTTATAATAGAAAAATATTTATATTTTGTTACCATGGCAACCATTTCTCCTATCTTTTCTATGGAGTACAAGAGTAAAGTGGTCTTCAGAATATTTCAATGACAAAATGAGAATATACATTTTAAAGAGAATCTAAAAAATAATTGATTTTTGAATTTAAAAAAAAATTGTTTGAGAGAATTTAGAGAATATCGAAAAAAAAACTGAAAATGTGCATCAGTAAAGTACTAGTACTCTGCCGATTTTGATCAAAAGATTCGTGTCACGAACCATGGGGGTGCCTAACTTAAATATAAAATTTAAACATCCTAGCTCTTTTAGTTCTTAAGATATTTTGTTCCCAGACAGACAGACCATGTCGGGAAAATCACTTTTTTTGGATTCAGGGGCCTCAAAACGTGTATATCCATCAAAATCACGATATCAAATTTTTGACATGAATCCAATACTTTCTCTTTCTATATATTAACATATATATAGAGGTAAGAGAAAGTAAAAATCTATTTACCTACCAATTTTCAATTGTACAAAACATGGGAATTTTTTAAAAAATTTACCACTATCTAGTTATACATAGAAAATTTCCATTAATTTAAGCATAAATTATGTGATATCTCATTTTTTTTTTTTTTTTTTCAATGGACTTACGCCACTTTCAAAATAAACGGTCCATATATCTAATTTTTATCTTTCCTTAGACGTCCGCGGCCCAGTTCCAATCAGTTCGCGGCCCACGGGTTGGGAACATAAATTTCACGAAAACAACGAAATAAGATGATAAAATTAAAATTATCAGTAATTTATTTGTCCAAAAATAATAAATTGTTTTGTACTTAAGCCTTTTGCAATGGGAGTTCATGAATTGGTTCCAATTTCTGACTATCAAATTGCAATATAGTTTTTCACTGTTTTGTCTGTTACAAGCTAGTTTCAAAATAAACTGCTCACATTTCTAAAAGCATTCTTTGAAATTTTAATAAAATGATCGCATGTTTACTTAATTTAAAGAATTGGAATAAACAACAAAGCATTCAAATGGAATGAAATATAAAAATGCAAAAAAAAAATAATTGTCTAATTATAATTAATATGTGATAATTTAGAAATTATATTCTGCTATCTGCAAACTATCACTTCCGATTCGCTGATTATTAGCAAAAAATGTAGGCTGAGTGGTGATGAAGATGTGAATGGTCAGCTCAAACATTATATTATGGGAAAAATGAAGTAGAAGAGTAACGTTCCCTCCCGTTGCCCCATCCCCAAGAGGTTTACGTAACCCTTTTAAAGGTCATCTCCTATTGTTACTCGAAGGTATATTTATCGTTGGTGGTTAGTAAGGGATTTGAAATGATAATACGAAAAATTAACAGCCATTTTTGTCACGCTCAACATTTCGTGCATTCCCCCAGGGTTGTTTCGATTTTAAACACATATTCATGTCAAAAAAATATGAAAATGTTTGTTTCAAAATAAACAAATTTATAGGAAAAAGATAATAATCTAATTTTAATATTTTTTTTCGAACTTGTTATGATTATACGGTTGGTTATTTATTTCTCTTTACAAAAGTCCTTGAGTTCTAAAGCCATATCTCAATTATGTCCAATGTTAATTGAATTAAGGCTTTCATTCTAAGTCAAATGAGTAGACCTTAAGTTTACTACAAATTTCTAAATAAGAAAAATTAATTTTCAAGTTAATTTACAGTAGGTCGTAGAGTGCATTCAGAGATTGTATGTATAGAAGAGTATAAACAATTTTAATAAAAACAAATATAATATAATAAATGTTTTGCAAAATTGATGAATCAAATCACTGAATGAAATATATATGTTTCTCGAATGTGGAAGTGGCTGTGATTAATATCTTAGAAGAATGAAATGAATATGATCTTAATTGATAATGCCTAATAACTTTTGATTCTAAACTTGCATTTGTAAGTTTATTAATTAAATCAGGAATTTTTGTCAGTTCAGGTTATTTATCAAATGAACAAATTATTTATTTTTGACTAAAGGCATGAAAAATTCTTGCAGCCTCGAAAACTGAATTCAAAACAAGCGAGTGAATTTATAGTACGATGCTAATAATTTTTCCTGTATAAAAAGAGTTTAATTTAAAGAAAAAAAAAAAAAAACGTTTTAGTTTTTGTTTTAAATAGCTTCAGGTGCGCATATCTCGCCAGAGCGAAAAAATTTATTTTAATTGAATTTGATTTCCAATTTAATATTTATAAGATTAATATTTATTCGTAATTAAATAATTATTATTTGATAAAGTGTAAACTAGTTCAAGAGATTATTCCTTTACTATTTAGAAAATGAATCAAATTTATTTTTTAAATTTTCTCCAAATACATGGTTTTAATAGAAAATGGTCTCAGGTTCCGAGAAAGACCCCAAACAAATTTTTGAAAAATATATTTTGAAAAGTATAGTAGTTTCGATGAATTAATATATTTGATGATGAGAAGTGTCAGTTTCAGAATACACGGCAATCGTTCGCAAAATATAATTTTATATTGTGTACTAATCAAAAAATTGTACACAAGGTG
Source organism: Euborellia annulipes (assembly GCA_023213315.1). Classification (NCBI taxonomy): domain Eukaryota; kingdom Metazoa; phylum Arthropoda; class Insecta; order Dermaptera; family Anisolabididae; genus Euborellia; species Euborellia annulipes. Next base: position 47,010 of record JAKCPI010015390.1, read on the forward strand.
AGACAAGTTCAGGGTATGACAGACATTTGAGCAAAGTGAATGTATAAGCGCATTTCACTCATTTATTGTGAGCAAAGTGAATGTATAAGCGCATTTCACTCATTTATTGAAGAAAGAAAATTAATTTATTCACTCATTTTTTTTTTCAACTAAATAAAAAACTCTATCCCCCTGTAGTTAGGCAACCTAAAGATTTTGGTTTTAAATATCTAATCCAATCTAAAATTTTCCTATGGAGAATGGATTCCTTTAATCTAGGGAGTTCTAATCAGTTTTGCTCCTTCCTCTAGTCTCAACTTTATAATATAGTTTAGCCACCACTATCATCGAGTGCATAAATTAGTTACTCTGGAACAATTAATCAAAAAGTCCATTCAAGTGTTTGACATCATTTATTTATTAAGACTCAATAAAAGTCATCTTAGAATAAAAAAATTGCTCTACTGTCCTTTTAATTTACTTATTATACAACCTACCATGGATGAATATTAATTTAAAATATTTATTTTTCTAAAAATGTAAGATAAGTCACGCGACGATTACATTACTATCAACCTGCCTAAAGCATAGTTAAATAACAAACATTAAAGCGACAAAAATTAATTTAAATTGGCTACCAACCAATTGAAACACGGAATATAAATGGCCTCAGATGCCGAAAAAATAGAAAACAAACAAATAAAAATATTGAGAGAATTTTTTCTAATTTTTATATTTTTGTGAATATTTATATGTGGATAATTTTTGTCTGGTTTGAGGTTGTCTCTTGAATGATAAGGAAGCATTTGAATGAATATTCACTCCAACTAAATACATAATACAATCATATCTAATATTTAAATCTCTTTATTTCTATCTCGAGGTGTCTGCAAACAATTCTCAAAAAGTAAAAATAGACATTGCCAACTAAATTCTTTTATTAAATTTATACTGAATTTATTAAACAAAATAGAAATCATTTCATATATGTTATATGAATAGAAATATCAAAGCGAAATCTTTTTAAAATGAAAAACAAAGAGACTACGAGACTCCCTTATCTATCTACTGGTATACCGCTATATGTTAATATACATGTATAGAAAATATTTTGATTATGTCAAATGGTGACGAGATTTTGAAGAAAATATACGATTTCAGGGCCCTTGATTCCAAAAGAGGGTGTCCCACAAAATGGTCGGTGGATGTGAACAAAATATTTAAAGAACGGAAAGGGAGGTTGAAATTTGATATTTAAGTTAGGTACTTCCCAGGAATGCATCACGAAGCTTTTGAATAAAATTGCTTAAAACGTACTAGTATTTTACTAATGTAATTTTTTTCAAATTTAATATAGATAACTAAAGTTATTAAAAATATCTCAATACAAAAGGAATCTGGTGTAGCATATCATCCAAATTTCGAATATTGTCCGTGACCCGGGGCTCAGAGAGAAGACGTTAGCGTTCCTAGGGTCCCGGGTTCCATTCAGGGGGGCCCTAACCACAGGGCTAAATGGGCTATTGCCCCAGGGCGCAAGCCTTTTGGGGGCGGCAATATCTATATTTTTTTGTTCTTATTAGTTATTTAGTTATTAGTCATTTATTTATTAGTTTTATAAAAATTCATTTTTGGAAAATACCGAAAATATATCTACCGCAGAACTAAGTTTAAAGACAATAATCGAGTTAAAAATTGAATCTACATTTCCAAACGTAACCACAGCACTGCGCATATTTTTAAGTATCGCCACTACAAACTGCAGTGGCGAAAGATCATTTTCAGCAATCAAAAGAATAAAAAATTACTTACGATCTTCTTTGGGACAGAGCAAACTCAATGATTTAAGTATTTTATCCATTGAGAGAGATTTCTTTGATAATTTAAATACTAGTGATATTATTGATCAGTTTGCCAGAGAAAAAGCTCGGAAAATAAATATATAAGTTACATTTGTTTAGATTAAGGTATGTTTCTCTTAAATGTTTTTTGATTTAATTAAATTTTATTTTTGTTTAGTATAAAAGTAATAAATAGATTTTTTTCTAGTTCTGACACTTTTGTATAACTTTTCCGGACACCCCGCTCCCATTTGCCATTCTGTGTATTTTCTTAGGAAGAGGGGCGCGTTATTTCTAGTAGCCCACGGGCGCCGAATTTCTTAAGACGGCCCTGGTTCCATTCCCGCAGTCCGTTTTTAGTTGTTAATCCTTCTCAAATATTGTATAATATAATTTCTTGTTATTTATCTCTTGTATAATCCCTTAATTTGGGGTTGGCATTAACTCGAATAAATCAGGAAATAGAACCCGACCTGTCAGCACATTTTGGAAGAGTTTATAACGATAGTAGAAGAAATGTCAACCTTGGTCAACCCATCTGAGTTGATCGAGCATTATTTATTTATTAAGAATAGTTTTCGCAATCTATTTATTTGAATCAGAAACATTTGAACTTGTTAGACAAGTCAAAGATTATTTCAATATATTTTGCTGGTAGATCAAGTAACAAAACGCCTAATGCAGGTGATTATTCACATAAGCGGCAAAGAAAAGACAGAAAGGTAAAAGGAAATTATAAATTTATAATAATTCTAGCACCAAGATAGAGAATGAATTCCGATGAATCGAAGAAATAATAATAATAATAATAGTTTGTGATCATTTTAAAATTTTAATTGCCAATGGCCTTGAAAATAACGCAATGACTTGGAGATTTTTTAATGCATATGTTAACTGTAAAATTATCAATGACCTAGTCAGGATCTGGATGGGTGAACATCCAGGAAGGTGAGATTGATAATGGATACGAGTATCTTAATTTTTATATTATTTTTTTTTTAAAGATCAAATCGTATTGTTGTAGAATCAATGATTTCTATTAATGTTTTAAAATTTGTCTACAAATTATCAAGATAAAAGTTTTCATTTCTTTAACCTGCCTTCTCATTTCCGGAGGACTCTCCCAAAGCTTTACTGAATTATTAGTTATATTATTTTAAATTAATATAGTATATACCGGTATATATGTAGATGGAAATCAGATAAATTATTAATAAGTTTATTGAATTTATATTTTTAATTTAGAAAAAACCTTTTCATGTTAAGTCTTATCGAAGAAGAAATTAATGAGAACTGAATTATCAAGAATATGTCAAACGGTATATGACCCACGAAGTAATTTTTTGAGGGCTTTAAATTTTCTATTGATTCAGAAACAGAGATCGAGTTGCTGATTAAATTTTTCATTTTTTAACCCATACAGTGCTGGACTGACCCACTGGGATACCGGCTGGTCCCATGGCCCCTCCCCGAGCCAAATTTCCTAGTTACGCCCATGCTCTCGTTGCAATTTGTACTTTTAGTACAAGTTGAGCAAATCCATTTGTTAATTATTTATTTATTTTTGTTATCCATCTATATCTCACGTAAATTTTGCATAATTTAACAACTGCCAATTTCTGAAAATAGTGATTTGCGATCAAAACGTCAACTTGAAAAATTATATATATTTCACTAATTTCATTTAAATTTATTATTAAAGTAATTTAAAAATTTTGCAATGAATAAGAGTTTTTTTTTTTTTTTATATTCCAAATACTCTATGTGCATTTGAATTTAATGGATGATTCATTGATTCTTTAATTACATTGATTAATTTCCAATTAATTGAAAAGTTAATTTAATGTAAAAATTAGCATTAATAACTATCAAAAATATATCATTTTCACATTTGACCTTGTCATTTAATATTTGATTATTTTTATTAGTTAGATAATTTAAATAAAAATTAATTTTAAAATGTTATTGAATAAAATGCCTTTTGAGGTCCCCAGAATCCATTTAAGTACTTTTTGGAATGATGTCTGTGAGTGTGTGTCGTGTGTGTGTCAAGGGCGGATACAAGGGGGGGGGGTAAAGGGGGTAATCACCCCCCCCCCAGAGATTCGAAAAAAATACCTTTTTTTCGCAAAAAAATTTATTTTTAATGTAAAATTTTTAAAATTAATACTTAAAAATTTGATGTGTATTTATATTCTGGCAAACAATTACAGAATGCGCTTTTAAATTGCCGAAATTAAAAAAAAATAGTGTGCTGTGCGACGAGTCACACCAGATTACCCCCCCCCCCCCCGAGAAACATCTCTGGATCCGCCCTTGGTGTGTGTATGTCTGTGGTAATTTTTTTCGTCAACGAAAACTCAAAAACTATTCATTCAATTGTTTTGAAATTTTTCACACATAAAGGCCAAGAAGTGAAAAGCTTTTAGTAAACATTGGACTATTAGGGGGAGGGCTCTAGGGGGAGACCAATATTTTTTTCTTACATAACCTATGATTTTTTTTATATTTTCAGAAACTAGACTTTCTCCCGAGTAAAATGACGGGGGGGGGCTATATAATATGTACAATTAGGGGGGGGGGGGCTTTTTCTTAAATAGTGGGTGAGAAAAGTTGTGCGCTCGGCTTAGTCCGACCCTTTTTTTAATCACTTGGCCTTTCCCTGTAGTCAAAATTCAATAAAAATATATGAAAATAGAATTAATTAAAATCCATTCTGTTTTTTTTTTTTTAATAAAAACTCATCAATCTATCTGTTAATATTGACAGCAATTTATTACAACTCCATTTATTAATTTTTCCGAGATCATGAATAAAATTAAAGTGGGAGAGGCGTAGCATCTATTAGGAGCAAGTATGTTTTAAAATTCTCCGGTTACGTATAAATGAGTTAAGTTGGTTCCTGGTTAATGAGGCGGGTCTTTGGGAGTCAACTGATATCTTTTCAATGATGACGCATTAACATTAATTAATAGAGTGAATGATGCTTGTATAAATAAAAAAAAAGGATATTATACACCTATTATACCAAAATAGAGATCTAATGAAAATATTTAATAATTTTAATTTCAATGAATGCTACAATTTTTTTTTTCATTGTAGTTGCTTTTTGACCTTGGCCTTACATCGGCATCTCCTTACGTATATGTAAATAAGGAAGGAAGAGTCTTAAAAAAAATATCGAGAGGGTTACTCGACTGGGTAATCAAATAGAGTCAAAATATTTGACCCAAGATTGAATTTCCAATATAAAAAATCTGGTGTTTGGTGAAAATCAATTCCTCCCTTTGAGCCCCTCCCAAATCACTCCCGTTCAATTTCAAATTTTAATTCTTTCCAATTAAGAGAAAGTAGATCAATAGCCGCCCCTATTTTATAAATTATTAAAAAAGGAAAATTGTTTAAGAAAAATAAGATGAATTGAAAATATATAATTAACCTCAATCTTGGTCAATTATCTATCCATTGCTGCAACAAAAAGCTTTTTTTTTTATTTGTCTACTTTCATTTATTTAATAAATATTTTTTTTTAATTTTAATTAATATTTAATCTAAATATTACAAAAAAGTTTTTGCAATTTATCTAGCGAATTAAAAAAAAAAAGGAATTTCCATTATATAATGTTAATTAAAAAGAAGCTTTTGATTAGCAAACAAGATTTTTTTATAGGAAATAATTGACTTTTGCCCTAGACTTCTATTATATTCCCAAATTGAGTGCGAAATCTACTCTTCAAAAAAAATTCTCTTTTTTTAATTAGAGATATTATTTCCTGTAAGTAATCAAAAATAAGTCTTGTCTGTTGTGAACATCTGTATGTCATTTTTATCTATATTTACAAAAGAGATGACATAATAATCTCATTTAAGTTGATATAATTTAATAAAAATTAATGGATGTACAGGAAAGTTTAATTTCTTTAAAAAAATTAAATGAAAATTTGTTATAAACAAGTTAATAAATTTAAAAAAGACAACTAAAATGGATTAAAAGTCAGTCGATCAGAAAAAGGTCATATCTCTCTTATCTGTGTATATTTAGTGTCTATTTACCGCAGGATGAAACGTAACCAGAAATCAATGTGTATATAATACTCGAGCGTAATGCTTTCGTAAGACTTTCGGGTATATTTAGGGCTGTATGTAAATATGTAAGAGGAGTTTTTTTTTTTTTTTATCTATCGAAGGCCATTAGCCACTAACGATAAATTATATTAAAGAAGATATCCGTAATTTATTTATTTAAATCAAATGACAATCAATTTGAATAGATTTTATCGTTTACATAGGGACTGCCCTTTAAAATCTAATTATTGGGACAATTTTTTAAATTGCTTCTCACTTTTGTAGCTTCTTTTTACTTTCTCTTATCTATATATATATAGAGAGAGAGAGAAAAAGTATTGAATTCAATCTCGACATCGAGATTTTGAGTTCAAAAAAGGGCCCCGCAAATTGTGTGGCCCCGCAAATTGTGTGTATGGGAACAAAATATCTCAAGAACGAAAAGATCTAGGATGTTGAAATTTTGTTTTTAACCAATGAAGTATGTGGCTGTTGATTTACATATAAGGAAGTAAGCAGGAGCAGCCAAAAATTAAAGCCTCCGATTTTATTACAATTAATAAGACGTTTCGAGAAAACTTTATTTTCTCCATCATCAGTCTTTCAAATTGTATCTATTCCGGAGTTGTTAAAAGGGCACAATACATTTACTATGTATTATTATGTATTGTGCCCTTTTAATAACTCCGGGATAGATACAATTTGAAAGACTGATGATGGAGAAAATAAAGTTTTCTCGAAACGTCTTATTAATTGTAATAAAATCGGAGGCTTTAATTTTTGGCTGCTCCTGCTTACTTCCTTATATATTTTGTTTTTAACTTAGGTACCCCCCTAGAAAGTAACACGAAGCTTTTGAATAATCGGCCAAAAAGTAGTACTAGTACTTTACTGATGTATTGTACTTTTTCAGTTTTTTTTTTCGATTTTTTTTGCTCTAACGATTTTGATTAAAATTCAAAAATCAATTATTTTTACTTTTTCTAACCCTATATATGAAATATATAGAGAGAGAAAGTATTATGACAAAAATGTCGAGATTTTGATGGATAGACACCTGTACATGTTTTTTTAGATCATGTTTAAAATGTATATTCTCATTTTGTTTGAAGCACACTTTTTTTTGTACTTCATAGAAAAGATAAGAGAAATGGTTGCCATAAATATAAATGGACTGTGTTATGCATGAAGGAACCAAGCGTCATTATTATCGAAATTGAGTGTAGGGCCTACTGACGGAAATTAAAAAAGTAAAATATGTCAATACAAAAAATCTGGTGAGTCAAGCCCAGAACACAACTTTCAATTACCAAAAGTAAGGGAAAGTTATGTGCTGTGCGATCATCACGCCAGATTTTTTGTGTACACATATTGTAGATCAAATAATTTTAGATCAAGCAAACCGTTTCGGTAAATCTCATCCTATCATCAGTATGTTTATGTACCTCCCTTCTGAATTCAATACTTTCGAGAAAGTTCTTTTTTTTGGGAGGTTGTTTCAAAAGAAAAGAGGGTATTTTTAGGGTGCTCCAAGTTAGGGTCGAAGTGGGGACATTAAATAACGAGTCAATTTTTTTACAGCCACTGATTTCTACTCAATCAATTAACATGAGGTTTAAGAACTGTCTTTTACCTGGCTAATTTGTTAGTTAACTACGTGACCCTAAGAGAAATTTAAAAAAGGGGAAAATTTTATATTTTCACATATTTTTACTTTTTTTTAATCAAATACCTATCTATGTCTGATGATAATCATTATTATTAATTAATATATAAGTGATTTATTGGGTCATTGGATAATAAAAAGTATTGGTAGATAAAATTTCACAAGAAACTAATTTATCAATATTCAAAAGATATATTTAATAAATTAATTTCAAACAGTTAATAAAAAAATAAAAAATTATCTCAGAGGTGTATTTTTCCTAAAGATATTTGGATAAGCTAATTTTCTATCAAATTGAGTTGCAATTTAAGGAGTTAAAAGCTATTGACGTAAAAAATATTTTACGTTTTCTTCATTAATTAATTTCAAAAGTAGTAAATGGTTAAATTATGATTGTGAAACATAGAAATCCTGATTGTCAAAAAATTAAATCACAAGATTCTCGACGTTTTAGGTTTATCTTAGTACAGTTTGTATGTGTGTGTGGGTGTGCATAGGCGTCAGAAATGGAGAGGGAGGGGGGGTCCAGTCCAGTTACAATAGATTATATAAAAAAAATTATTTAAAAAAATATTATTACTTTCTCTTACCTCCTCTATATATATGTTAATATATATAGAGAAAGTATTGGATTAATGTCAAAAATTCGATGTCGAGATTTTGATGGATATACACGTTTTGAGGTCTCCTGAATCCAAAAAAATGTTTTTCGCAACGTGGTCTGTGTGTATGTCTATGTTCAATTTAAAGCATGAAGGAATTGAGCTAGGAGGTTAAAATGTTATTTATATTTAAGTTAGGCACTCCCCTAGGGCGTGAAAATAAGCTTTTAATCAAAATTTTTTTGTCATATTTTGATACATTACATAAGCGTTTTCCAAACTGTGAGGCGCGCCTCCCGAGGGAGGCACGGACTAGTCTAAGGGGGGGGCGCGAATATTATCCACAGCAAGCAATTTTCCAAATGATTGCTAGTTTTAAAGAGGAATAAATAAAAAAAATATTTTTATATAAATTTATCGTGAGGTATATCTTTGTGGCTGGAAGTATTATTAGGGCCGAGCCAAAAAAAAGAGACATATGGAGTCAAAATTATTTATTTTATTGTGACGTTTCGGCCACTGGTCTAGTCCATCTTCAGAGCCGAGGGCTGAAATGAAATGAAAAACTAAATCGCCTACGGCTCTGAAGATGGCCTAGACCAGTGACCGAAACGTGGAAGCCTGGAACGGCACAATAAAAGAAACAATTTTCTTGGAATTTTTTTTTTTTTTTTGACTCCGCTTTAATACAAATTTATATTTTTTAGCATTAAAAATGTTTTTATTTTGCATTATTTTGCAAAATGGGGGAGGGGGAGGGGGAGGCGTTATAACATAAAGTTTAAAAACCACTGCATTACATTATTACTTTCTCTTATTTTAAAGTGTAATTTTAAAGAAAAATAAAGGGAGCCCGCTCCAACATTCAACAGTTGAGTATTTTATCAATTTATTAGAAAACAAATTTCAAAAAATAACTCTCTTTCCCTTTGGCAATAAATATGATTTTCCTTTTTGAGTCTCTAATCATTTAAATATTTTTGTTATATATATGTATGTATATGTATGTGTGTCAAAAATAAAAACAAAAGATAAATTCTCGTCCATCAAAAAATAACAAACTATTTTATTTTAATATTCATATCCTCGCTAATAAATGCCAATTATCCGTTATTATATGATTATAGGTCATGGGAAAAAATAGGATGTAGATTTATACTATAAAACTAGTGACGGATAGGAGTGAGTGCATTAAAATTGGAGGTATATTTGCCCGGTAAAACTTCTGAATCCTTTATTTTATATTATATTTGACAGTTAGTATTGTGATAGGCACAGAAAATGAAGAATCAGTATAATAATTATTTTAATTTTATATTGAATTATAAAACCTAGCCCTTAATGAAGTGGATTAGAGGGAGAAAGAGAAATGCAATTAGAGGATGAAATGAGATGAGATGAAGTTCCTACCTTATCGACAGTATCGGTCCTTTTCAACCAGACTTCCTCTTTCTCGTTCAATGTTGTATTACTCTCATGATGGGATTTAATTTCCACTAAGGACCGATCGAAAAAACGTTTGTCGACATGCGGTGGTGAGGTAAGCCAAGCAGGTGGCAATGATGGATAAGCGGGCGCGGAAGCGGTACTCGTAACCGTTGAGTATGGGGTTGTATTTAATGACGAACCCCGTGACGATGATCTCGGCGATGAGATGGAATCGGCAGTGGTGATGTTCTCTATGTTCTCATCGAGCAGTGGGTCATCGTCGTCCTCCTCCTCCCGACATTGCGACAAACGTCGCCGTTGCGGTTGTTCTAATATTGTCCGAAGGGGTTGCTGTTGTTTCGGCAATCGTTCCACATGCCGTAGGAAATAGTGATGGAACCAGGCCTCGTCTTTTGTCGATTCGACGAGATCCTCTAGTGCGGCCAGTGAGGTGATCGTGTTATAGGTACGCGCGGAGGCTGCCACCTCGTCATCGTCATCCTCCATGACACACGGAAAGGGGGGAGGGAAATAAAATTAAGTGATCACTTGGTCATACCTGTTAAATAGTAAACAATATCACTTGTGTTGTCACTTAAACTCGCACGGGTTTACAATGGGGAATTCATATTAGGCCTTAAAATAACGAGAAATATCAAAATAAAAGGTTAAATGATATGGAAATGTTGCTGGCTTTGAAGCGAGCCAGCAGCCTACTAGACATCGGGATCCGGGCTCGGCGGTCAACTGCTGCCAACCATGCGGCGTTGGCACTAGCTGCCATGACACCACGCGCCTTTTTTTAAATTCCTTGCCGGCTCATTAATATTCATGAGAAATTTCAAATATAAAATAGACATTAAATATTCATTTTTAAGAGAAATATAAATGATTAATTAACTAATTAAATTAAGAACTTAATGAATTCTTAATAAAAGTAGGAATTAAATATTCAATTTTTTAAAGAAAAACATTAGGCTTATACAGTGGCGTAGCGAGGGGGGGGGGGGCAAGGGGATCATCATGCCCCTGGCGCTACTCACAAAGGGGACCAAATGGTCCGCAAAAAAAAATATTGCTGGATAATTTTTATTTTTATTATAATTGATTTCTGGAAAATATATTTTAAATTTAGTGCCAGTGTAATATAACAATTTTGTATATTTTACATATAATATGGTTTTCGAATGGGGGGGGGGCGCTAAAAGGTATTGTGCCCCGGGCGCGAGTTAAGCTCGCTACGCCACTGTAATCAAAATATGGGGAAAGACTTCCCCCAGACTTTCTCGTATATTCTTTTGGAGGTGTGTGAACACGATTGCTTAAAAACCAAATTTTTTAACTAAATTCACTCCTCTAAACAATATAAA
>JAKCPI010015391.1:0-18907 GCA_023213315.1 Euborellia annulipes
TTGAACTCATCAAAATGGGGCGGCAGCGACTGAGCATTAACATGACACAGGTTAAGTCTAGAAAATGTAAACCGCCCCGCCGCATGACCACTCATGTCCGCAGCTGAAACAAAATTACCATCCAGTCCATCCATAGATAATGCTTTCAGCCTCAGCCGTGATGCAACCTTCCATTATTTCACATTTGCCGCGAAGAGTACATGAGCAAACAATCAAAAAAACAAAACCCAACAACAAACGACCAGAACGTGTATAAGCGTGAACAATCAAGAAAACAAAATACAACAACAAATGACCAGAATGTATGTGAATCAAAAAAACAAAATTTAACAATAAATGACTAGAATGTGTATAAGTGTGAATAATTAAAAAAACAAAATTTAACAATAAATGACTAGAATGTGTATAAGTGTGAATAATTAAAAAATCAAAATTTAACAATAAATGACTAGAATGTGTATAAGTGTAAATAATCAAAAAAACAAAAATTTATAAATAAATGACTAGAATGTGTATAAGTGTAAATAATTAAAAAATCAAAATTTAACAATAAATGACTAGAATGTGTACAAGTGTGAATAATCAAAAAAACAAAATTTATAAATAAATGACTAGAATGTGTATAAGTGTGAATAATTAAAAAATCAAAATTTAACAATAAATGACTAGAATGTGTACAAGTGTGAATAATCAAAAAAACAAAATTTAACAATAAATGACTAGAATGTGTATAAGTGTAAATAATCAAAAAAACAAAATTTATAAATAAATGACTAGAATGTGTATAAGTGTAAATAATTAAAAAAACAAAATTTAACAATAAATGACTAGAATGTGTATAAGTGTAAATAATCAAAAAAAACAAAATTTATAAATAAATGACTAGAATGTGTATAAGTGTAAATAATTAAAAAATCAAAATTTAACAATAAATGACTAGAATGTGTACAAGTGTGAATAATCAAAAAAACAAAATTTATAAATAAATGACTAGAATGTGTATAAGTGTGAATAATTAAAAAATCAAAATTTAACAATAAATGACTAGAATGTGTATAAGTGTAAATAATTAAAAAAACAAAATTTAACAATAAATGACTAGAATGTGTACAAGTGTGAATAATCAAAAAAACAAAATTTATAAATAAATGACTAGAATGTGTATAAGTGTAAATAATTAAAAAATCAAAATTTAACAATAAATGACTAGAATGTGTATAAGTGTAAATAATCAAAAAAACAAAATTTATAAATAAATGACTAGAATGTGTATAAGTGTTGTAAGGGAAAAATGAATTTACTTTTTCAATAAATTAAAATCAGTGATTTTTAAAAAAATCAATAAATAAAACTTTTCTAATATTGTGAAATTGTGCATGATGTAATGCAACCCCCACCCTCGTGATCTCATCGATGACCTCAACCTCCCCATTCCTCCAAGATAAAGAAAACACTTCGTTCGGACCAAATATGGGCACAAGTCTGAGTGACAATCCCTCACCCCCTTGGTGACTAATCGGTGAGCACATCCATTCTCCGCTTCTGCCCCTAAGAAGGGAGAATGGGCCTATATAAGGCGCTGGGTCTGAGGGCCCGGGCTCATTGAGCATTATCATTCGAACACACACACAACCTATCTCACTTATACCTAATTCAGTCATCGTAGATGCTGGAACCTTGCCTATCTAGCTAGGGGGATCTCTAGGTGAATATGCCTGCCCCTACTAGATAAACTCCTTCATATCTAAAAACCATCCAGCAAAATTCCATTCTAAAGTTGACTCCGCACTAAATAGGTGCAAAAGATCCTAACCTCAAGAAGTACCATATTCTGCCCGGATGAGGGGCCAACGGGCCCCACACTCTTTTTGGATGCTGGACCCTCGCCACTGATAACCCCCCGCAAGCTCATCGTCATCAGCCCATGGACCTAATCATTCTATTCAGATAAGCACACTTTGTAACTAAAATTGTAATATTATCAAAATATTGATTCAAAAGTAAAAAAATAAATAACTCTTGTAAATCTTTGTAAAAAAACAATTCTTTCAGCAAAAGCGAAGCACCCCCATTATTTAAATTAAATAAAGTATTTTTGTTAAAATTTATTAACTTATTATTTACCTTAGTCCCAGCCTTTCAAACAAACCAAAGCACATTACATGGTGGAGGAAAGGGCTGGGATGAAGTAAATAATAGCACAATGTGAGATATTAATCTCACATTACATAGTGGAGAAAAGGGATAACCTTAAATTTTACTTTTGAATCAATATCACTTCACTCTATCTATGGATATTTGTTTCTCTTTCTCTTCTTTCTCTCTCAATTCTCAGTCTGCGATGATTTTTTTCGAATACCTAAACTTTAAAAAAAAAAAAAAATGAATCAAGAATCAAAATTTAATCCCCATGAACAAAAACAGTTCGATAATAAACTTTTGAATAATTTATCTAAATTTAATGAAACTCTTTTAACTTTCCAGAAACAATTTGAAAATTTAACCCAAAATTTGCAACATTCTAAATCTACTTCTGATGCACCACCCTCTCCTATTAATTCTACTTTTGCCGCTCAACCCCCTTCATTTAATTATCAATATTACTCTCTCACAGATATTGAAAATTTATGTTCTAATACTCAAAAATTTTGCAACGAATTAGATTTAAATGGGCCTCACCCACGAGAATTTATTCAATCTTTCAAAAAATTTTGTCAAAATTACCAAATTCCTAATCATTTGACTGTTTGTGCCCTACTCTTTTCAGTAAAAGATGCGGCCAAACAATGGGTCATAGAAAATCAGTTTAAATATCAACATATAGATCAATTATTAGTAGCATTCGAACAACACTTTTGGGGTGAAAGGGTGCAAAATATATTCATTTTTCAAATTTTATATAGAAATTTTAATCCAAATGTTACGTTGTCTATTCAATTTAAAAAAAGATATGAATGGGCATCCTATTTGGATATTCCCATAAAGGCCCAGTATCTATTAGAAACTCTTATATCCCAACTCCCTATAAATATTCGATCTCATTTAATTTCGGTACCTGTAACATACACTGATATATTTAATGCCCTAGAAAAATTAGAAAAATATACAAATCAGTCAATTTATGGTCCAAGAGATTCTAATAATAAATTTAATAGGCAACAAACAAACGAACAATCTTCTAATTCGCAACCACATAATTTTAATAACTCATACAATGCACCAATTTCTTTTAAACAAACCTCTGAACCACAGTGGCCTTCCCAAAATGAATATGTCTCACCCGCGCCTAGACAACCACCACCTGCTCCGCAGCGAGCGTCCCAAAGGCCTGCTCCCTCATCCAATAATAATAGAGTGAATTGCGTTGATTACACACAACCACAAAATTTTAATAATTATTTTCAAAACTCTGAACAAAGAGCTGTAACATGGCAAAATAAGCCCGAACAGAATAAAGCAAAATTTTATCAATCTAATAATCAATGTGTTTGGCCAAAATTACAAATTAATCATCAGGAAATTTATTTATCTCAAACCAATGAATTAACTCAATCTGAAAAAACGCAATTACAACAAGATTCTTCTGATAATATTTCTAATAATAATTTTAGCCCCGAGGTTGCAAACGTCGAGACTGAATTTCCAATAACTAAATTAAATACGACTAAAGAATCACTTTTAGATAATGAAACAAAATTAAATATCGATTATAGGGAAAAAGAAGAAAATATCTATCCTACTGAAAATTTGTATAATTTAGAGAAAGAAATTAGTAAAATTACAATTTCTAATACCCAATCGTTTGTAAATCAAAATTCAATTTTAGCTCAGAATAGTGTATCAACAATAGTAGAAATAAGGTTGACTGTATATCAAACTGGCCATTTGGGTTTTCACTTAGTGGCTTATTCCGAAATGAATAGCACTAAGAAGAGAATTGAGACCGCAATTCCACCCTCTGAAAAAAATCGGTTACTGGGGCTAACAACTTTCCCTTCTCAGTCCTTTTCTTTAACAATTTATTTAAATCAAGCAGATTTTGTAATGCCAATTCCGCACCTGTCTGCTTGGGTGCAAAATTATAATAATTATTTCTATTTACCCTTTCCGTATTTAATTTACAATCACACATATTTTATTTATCAATCTCGTCTAAAAATCCTTTTAATTATTTCAATACAAATTTCTGCTAACAATTTCTACCTAAATTTTACTTTTAATTTTTTGCGATACAACAATATTTCCGATACACCAAAATTACCGCTTGTCATTAATCAACCGTTAAATTTTAATAAATTCAATCCAAATTTATTACCATTAATATTCTATAAGTTTTCACAAAATTTAATATTCAAAAAATACAAGTCATTATTCTAATTTTGCACTTGATAGGTTACCCAGACGGCATATTGCCCGTTACAAAGGGACTTGAGAAAAATAATTTATTTTGCTAACCGAATATGACCTCCCACCGGACTTGACAACTTTTACCGATTATGTCTTATTTAATTCTTGATATCATTTATTCATTTTTTTTTTTTTTCTCTCTAATTATTAAAGAATATTTTTCTTTAATAGTGATTAATCATTAAGTACTGAGAATTGGTGTAATTTTTTATTTTATGTCAATATTTTGATTTTCAACTGATTATAAGAATATCTATATGTGAGAGTGGGGTGTTATTCACCAAAAAATTATCTTAAAACAATATATATATAACTTAACTAACAAGTTAATAAAGAAAGTATTTTTTTATCTAAAGGAGCAAGTAAATTAGCAAGGAACAAATTTCCTTTAAACAATTATAAAAATTTATAAATATGCATAACATTTGAAATCCAAGATTATAAAAAAAACATTAAAATAGACAAAATTGTCTAGCTTTTAAACTTATATTTTAATATTGGAATGTATTCAAAAAAAAAAATAATAAAATAAGTATTTTTTTTATGAATGTATAATTAACATAAATCAAATCTCTCTTAAACAATTTTCAAATTTAAATTTCAAACAAAGATGCATATTCTTTATTAAACAATTTTTTTTAATCAATCTATATAATTTTTTTTAAGTAAAATATTACTTGTAATAATATTTCAACTAAATCTTTTTTAACTTTAAATTTTTTTAATTAATCAAGAAAAATAAATAATAAACGAATAATGAAAATTTTAATAAATAATTAAATATAAATAAATCTTAAATGAAACTTGTAATAAATATTAACCTGATATATATCTGATAATTTTAACACAAATTCTTTTCATTTAAATAAAAATAAATTTAACTCTAAACTTGCTCATCTGAAATTGCTCACTTTAAATTATTTTATATTTTTATATTTTTTTGTTATAATACCAAAATTATAACTCAATGTGGAGTCATGAAAGTAATTGAAATCAAAGAACAAATTTTCTAACATATTTTTTTAAGATTAATTAAATCAAACTTTTAATTTCAACTTAATAATTTTTCCAATATTCACAAATTGTGATTGGACTTGTTGCTTGTGCGATCGTGTTTATCATTGGGAGTCATTGATTTTGAGCATCTTCAAATCAATCTTGTTTTAAAATAATTTACTAAATGTCAGTTTTCACTGTAGCAAGAATTTAGTCAAATGGGTGTGCAACACTAGCGGTGTGAATTTCTTTGAATAATTTATCTATACTGGGCAGTAGATCCCAACAATTTTTTTAATTAATCTATAATTTTTTAATAAAACCAAATATTATTTGTAATAATATTTCAACTTATATATAAATCTTTGTGGTATTGGTGTAAAGAATAAATAAATATATAAATCTTTGTGGTAAAAGAAGTAAAGAAGTAATGCTTTGTGGTATTGAAGTAATATTTAAGAAGTTTATTGTTGTTGAGTTGAAGTAAGGAAGAAGTAAAGAAAAGAATTCACACGCAGTGTTTGTGCCTTCATTGGCGGATTCAAGTTGCTTAACCGTGTTAAAGCTATTTATGTTAGTCTGTATGAACAATTGTATAAGATAGATAAATCAAGGGCTTTCACTGGTGGCCGTGGTCGGTCGGGTGATGAGTCTAGTTGTAGATTGTGGATGGGAAGAGTAATTCTTTCTTAATGTAAATTCAATATATAGATATATGATTTCAATTAACTACTTATGAGAAACATTGAGTTAAGACTAAAGTACCAATGTTCATTAATAATAATAATTATATTTTTTTTATTGTATTTAAATATTTTTAAAACAAGTGTTTATCTGATATATAATGATAAAGTGATAATAAGTGCTTATTAAATTTTTCCCTGTGTCAAAATTTAATAAAAATAACTTGGGGGATGTAAGGGAAAAATGAATTTACTTTTTCAATAAATTAAAATCAGTGATTTTTAAAAAAATCAATAAATAAAACTTTTCTAATATTGTGAAATTGTGCATGATGTAATGCAACCCCCACCCTCGTGATCTCATCGATGACCTCAACCTCCCCATTCCTCCAAGATAAAGAAAACACTTCGTTCGGACCAAATATGGGCACAAGTCTGAGTGACAATCCCTCACCCCCTTGGTGACTAATCGGTGAGCACATCCATTCTCCGCTTCTGCCCCTAAGAAGGGAGAATGGGCCTATATAAGGCGCTGGGTCTGAGGGCCCGTGCTCATTGAGCATTATCATTCGAACACACACACAACCTATCTCACTTATACCTAATTCAGTCATCGTAGATGCTGGAACCTTGCCTATCTAGCTAGGGGGATCTCTAGGTGAATATGCCTGCCCCTACTAGATAAACTCCTTCATATCTAAAAACCATCCAGCAAAATTCCCTTCTAAAGTTGACTCCGCACTAAATAGGTGCAAAAGACCCTAACCTCAAGAAGTACCATATTCTGCCCGGATGAGGGGCCAACGGGCCCCACACTCTTCTTGGATGCTGGACCCCCGCCACTGATAACCCCCCCCCAAGCTCATCGTCATCAGCCCATGGACCTAATCATTCTATTCAGATAAGCACACTTTGTAACTAAAATTGTAATATTATCAAAATATTGATTCAAAAGTAAAAAAATAAATAACTCTTGTAAATCTTTGTAAAAAAACAATTCTTTCAGCAAAAGCGAAGCACCCCCATTATTTAAATTAAATAAAGTATTTTTGTTAAAATTTATTAACTTATTATTTACCTTAGTCCCAGCCTTTCAAACAAACCAAAGCACATTACAGTGTAAATAATTAAAAAATCAAAATTTAACAATAAATGACTAGAATGTGTACAAGTGTGAATAATCAAAAAAACAAAATTTATAAATAAATGACTAGAATGTGTATAAGTGTGAATAATTAAAAAATCAAAATTTAACAATAAATGACTAGAATGTGTACAAGTGTGAATAATCAAAAAAACAAAATTTAACAATAAATGACTAGAATGTGTATAAGTGTAAATAATCAAAAAAACAAAATTTATAAATAAATGACTAGAATGTGTATAAGTGTAAATAATTAAAAAAACAAAATTTAACAATAAATGACTAGAATGTGTATAAGTGTGAATAATTAAAAAATCAAAATTTAACAATAAATGACTAGAATGTGTATAAGTGTAAATAATTAAAAAAACAAAATTTAACAATAAATGACTAGAATGTGTATAAGTGTGAATAATTAAAAAAACAAAATTTAACAATAAATGACTAGAATGTGTATAAGTGTGAATAATTAAAAAAACAAAATTTATAAATAAATGACTAGAATGTGTATAAGTGTAAATAATTAAAAAACAAAATTTAACAATAAATGACTAGAATGTGTATAAGTGTGAATAATTAAAAAATCAAAATTTAACAATAAATGACTAGAATGTGTACAAGTGTGAATAATCAAAAAAACAAAATTTAACAATAAATGACTAGAATGTGTACAAGTGTGAATAATTAAAAAAACAAAATTTATAAATAAATGACTAGAATGTGTATAAGTGTAAATAATTAAAAAAACAAAATTTAACAATAAATGACTAGAATGTGTATAAGTGTGAATAATTAAAAAATCAAAATTTAACAATAAATGACTAGAATGTGTACAAGTGTGAATAATCAAAAAAACAAAATTTAACAATAAATGACTAGAATGTGTACAAGTGTGAATAATCAAAAAAACAAAATTTAACAATAAATGACTAGAATGTGTATAAGTGTAAATAATTAAAAAAACAAAATTTAACAATAAATGACTAGAATGTGTATAAGTGTGAATAATTAAAAAATCAAAATTTAACAATAAATGACTAGAATGTGTATAAGTGTAAATAATTAAAAAAACAAAATTTAACAATAAATGACTAGAATGTGTATAAGTGTGAATAATTAAAAAATCAAAATTTAACAATAAATGACTAGAATGTGTATAAGTGTAAATAATTAAAAAACAAAATTTAACAATAAATGACTAGAATGTGTACAAGTGTGAATAATCAAAAAAACAAAATTTAACAATAAATGACTAGAATGTGTATAAGTGTGAATAATTAAAAAATCAAAATTTAACAATAAATGACTAGAATGTGTATAAGTGTAAATAATTAAAAAAACA
This sequence comes from Euborellia annulipes, assembly GCA_023213315.1. Taxonomy (NCBI): domain Eukaryota; kingdom Metazoa; phylum Arthropoda; class Insecta; order Dermaptera; family Anisolabididae; genus Euborellia; species Euborellia annulipes. The sequence goes on from JAKCPI010015391.1 coordinate 8,573, forward strand.
AAATTTAACAATAAATGACTAGAATGTGTACAAGTGTGAATAATCAAAAAAACAAAATTTATAAATAAATGACTAGAATGTGTATAAGTGTAAATAATTAAAAAATCAAAATTTAACAATAAATGACTAGAATGTGTATAAGTGTAAATAATCAAAAAAACAAAATTTATAAATAAATGACTAGAATGTGTATAAGTGTAAATAATTAAAAAATCAAAATTTAACAATAAATGACTAGAATGTGTACAAGTGTGAATAATCAAAAAAACAAAATTTATAAATAAATGACTAGAATGTGTATAAGTGTGAATAATTAAAAAATCAAAATTTAACAATAAATGACTAGAATGTGTATAAGTGTAAATAATTAAAAAAACAAAATTTAACAATAAATGACTAGAATGTGTACAAGTGTGAATAATCAAAAAACAAAATTTATAAATAAATGACTAGAATGTGTATAAGTGTAAATAATTAAAAAAACAAAATTTAACAATAAATGACTAGAATGTGTATAAGTGTGAATAATTAAAAAATCAAAATTTAACAATAAATGACTAGAATGTGTATAAGTGTAAATAATTAAAAAAACAAAATTTAACAATAAATGACTAGAATGTGTATAAGTGTGAATAATTAAAAAAACAAAATTTAACAATAAATGACTAGAATGTGTATAAGTGTGAATAATTAAAAAAACAAAATTTATAAATAAATGACTAGAATGTGTATAAGTGTAAATAATTAAAAAAACAAAATTTAACAATAAATGACTAGAATGTGTATAAGTGTGAATAATTAAAAAATCAAAATTTAACAATAAATGACTAGAATGTGTATAAGTGTAAATAATTAAAAAAACAAAATTTAACAATAAATGACTAGAATGTGTATAAGTGTGAATAATTAAAAAATCAAAATTTAACAATAAATGACTAGAATGTGTATAAGTGTAAATAATTAAAAAAACAAAATTTAACAATAAATGACTAGAATGTGTACAAGTGTGAATAATCAAAAAAACAAAATTTATAAATAAATGACTAGAATGTGTATAAGTGTAAATAATTAAAAAACAAAATTTAACAATAAATGACTAGAATGTGTATAAGTGTGAATAATTAAAAAAACAAAATTTAACAATAAATGACTAGAATGTGTATAAGTGTGAATAATTAAAAAATCAAAATTTAACAATAAATGACTAGAATGTGTATAAGTGTAAATAATTAAAAAAACAAAATTTAACAATAAATGACTAGAATGTGTATAAGTGTAAATAATTAAAAAAACAAAATTTAACAATAAATGACTAGAATGTGTATAAGTGTGAATAATTAAAAAATCAAAATTTAACAATAAATGACTAGAATGTGTATAAGTGTAAATAATTAAAAAAACAAAATTTAACAATAAATGACTAGAATGTGTATAAGTGTGAATAATTAAAAAAACAAAATTTAACAATAAATGACTAGAATGTGTATAAGTGTGAATAATTAAAAAAACAAAATTTATAAATAAATGACTAGAATGTGTATAAGTGTGAATAATTAAAAAATCAAAATTTAACAATAAATGACTAGAATGTGTATAAGTGTAAATAATTAAAAAAACAAAATTTAACAATAAATGACTAGAATGTGTATAAGTGTGAATAATTAAAAAATCAAAATTTAACAATAAATGACTAGAATGTGTATAAGTGTAAATAATTAAAAAAACAAAATTTAACAATAAATGACTAGAATGTGTACAAGTGTGAATAATCAAAAAAACAAAATTTAACAATAAATGACTAGAATGTGTATAAGTGTGAATAATTAAAAAATCAAAATTTAACAATAAATGACTAGAATGTGTATAAGTGTAAATAATTAAAAAAACAAAATTTAACAATAAATGACTAGAATGTGTACAAGTGTGAATAATCAAAAAAACAAAATTTATAAATAAATGACTAGAATGTGTATAAGTGTAAATAATTAAAAAATCAAAATTTAACAATAAATGACTAGAATGTGTATAAGTGTAAATAATCAAAAAAACAAAATTTATAAATAAATGACTAGAATGTGTATAAGTGTAAATAATTAAAAAATCAAAATTTAACAATAAATGACTAGAATGTGTACAAGTGTGAATAATCAAAAAAACAAAATTTATAAATAAATGACTAGAATGTGTATAAGTGTGAATAATTAAAAAATCAAAATTTAACAATAAATGACTAGAATGTGTATAAGTGTAAATAATTAAAAAAACAAAATTTAACAATAAATGACTAGAATGTGTACAAGTGTGAATAATCAAAAAAACAAAATTTATAAATAAATGACTAGAATGTGTATAAGTGTAAATAATTAAAAAAACAAAATTTAACAATAAATGACTAGAATGTGTATAAGTGTGAATAATTAAAAAATCAAAATTTAACAATAAATGACTAGAATGTGTATAAGTGTAAATAATTAAAAAAACAAAATTTAACAATAAATGACTAGAATGTGTATAAGTGTGAATAATTAAAAAAACAAAATTTAACAATAAATGACTAGAATGTGTATAAGTGTGAATAATTAAAAAAACAAAATTTATAAATAAATGACTAGAATGTGTATAAGTGTAAATAATTAAAAAAACAAAATTTAACAATAAATGACTAGAATGTGTATAAGTGTGAATAATTAAAAAATCAAAATTTAACAATAAATGACTAGAATGTGTATAAGTGTAAATAATTAAAAAAACAAAATTTAACAATAAATGACTAGAATGTGTATAAGTGTGAATAATTAAAAAATCAAAATTTAACAATAAATGACTAGAATGTGTATAAGTGTAAATAATTAAAAAAACAAAATTTAACAATAAATGACTAGAATGTGTACAAGTGTGAATAATCAAAAAAACAAAATTTATAAATAAATGACTAGAATGTGTATAAGTGTAAATAATTAAAAAAACAAAATTTAACAATAAATGACTAGAATGTGTATAAGTGTGAATAATTAAAAAACAAAATTTAACAATAAATGACTAGAATGTGTATAAGTGTGAATAATTAAAAAATCAAAATTTAACAATAAATGACTAGAATGTGTATAAGTGTAAATAATTAAAAAAACAAAATTTAACAATAAATGACTAGAATGTGTATAAGTGTAAATAATTAAAAAAACAAAATTTAACAATAAATGACTAGAATGTGTATAAGTGTGAATAATTAAAAAATCAAAATTTAACAATAAATGACTAGAATGTGTATAAGTGTAAATAATTAAAAAAACAAAATTTAACAATAAATGACTAGAATGTGTATAAGTGTGAATAATTAAAAAAACAAAATTTAACAATAAATGACTAGAATGTGTATAAGTGTGAATAATTAAAAAAACAAAATTTATAAATAAATGACTAGAATGTGTATAAGTGTAAATAATTAAAAAAACAAAATTTAACAATAAATGACTAGAATGTGTATAAGTGTGAATAATTAAAAAATCAAAATTTAACAATAAATGACTAGAATGTGTATAAGTGTAAATAATTAAAAAAACAAAATTTAACAATAAATGACTAGAATGTGTATAAGTGTGAATAATTAAAAAATCAAAATTTAACAATAAATGACTAGAATGTGTATAAGTGTAAATAATTAAAAAAACAAAATTTAACAATAAATGACTAGAATGTGTACAAGTGTGAATAATCAAAAAAACAAAATTTATAAATAAATGACTAGAATGTGTATAAGTGTAAATAATTAAAAAACAAAATTTAACAATAAATGACTAGAATGTGTATAAGTGTGAATAATTAAAAAACAAAATTTAACAATAAATGACTAGAATGTGTATAAGTGTGAATAATTAAAAAAACAAAATTTAACAATAAATGACTAGAATGTGTATAAGTGTAAATAATTAAAAAACAAAATTTAACAATAAATGACTAGAATGTGTATAAGTGTGAATAATTAAAAAATCAAAATTTAACAATAAATGACTAGAATGTGTATAAGTGTAAATAATTAAAAAAACAAAATTTAACAATAAATGACTAGAATGTGTACAAGTGTGAATAATTAAAAAAACAAAATTTAACAATAAATGACTAGAATGTGTACAAGTGTGAATAATTAAAAAAACAAAATTTATAAATAAATGACTAGAATGTGTATAAGTGTAAATAATTAAAAATCAAAATTTAACAATAAATGACTAGAATGTGTACAAGTGTGAATATTTATAAATTTTGTTTTTTTGATTATTCACGCGTACACATTCTAGTCGTTTATTGTTAAATTTTGTTTTTTTAATTATTTACACTTATACATTCTAGTCATTTATTGTTTTGATTTTTAATTATTCACATACACATTCTAGTCATTTATTGTTAAATTTTGTTTTTTTTGTATACACAATTTGAGTCATTTATTGTTAAATTTTGTATTTTTTAATTATTCACACTTATACGCATTCTAGTCATTTATTGTTAAATTTTGCTTTTTTAATTATTTTTCACATTCTAGTCATTTATTTATAAATTTTGTTTTTTTAATTATTCACATATTAAACCACATTCTAGTCATTTATTGTTAAATTTTGTTTTTTTATTCACGCGCACATTCTGGTTATTGTTAAATTTTGTTTTTTTAATTATTTACGCATACATTCTAGTCATTTATTGTTAAATTTTGATTTTTTAATTATTCACACTTATACACATTCTAGTCATTTATTGTTAGAATTTGTTTTTTGGTATTTACATACATTCTAGTCATTTATTTATAAATTTTGTTTTTTTGACACTGTACGCATTCTAGTCATTTATTGTTAAATTTTGTTTTTTAATTGTTACATATACACATTCTAGTCATTTATTGTTAAATTTTGATTTTTTAATTATTCACACTTACTTACATTCTGTCATTTTGTTATAAATTTTTGTTTTTTTGATTATTCACACTTGTACACACATTCTAGTCATTGTGTTAAATTTTGATTTTTTGGTACACTTATACACATTCTGTCGACTATTTATAAATTTTGTTTTTACATATACACATTCAGTCATTTTATTGTTAAATTTTAATTGCCTGCATTCTAGTTTGTCAATTTTGTTTTTTTTTGGTGTGCTTGTACACATTCTAGTCATTTGTGTTTTGTTTTTTTAATTATTTACACTTATACACATTCTAATAAATTTGATTTTTTAATGACCACCTTATACACATTCTAGTCTGACGGTAAAATTTTGTTTTTGTTATTCACACTTGTACATTCTAGTCATTTATTGTAAAATTTTGTTTTTTTAATTATTTATACATTCTAGTCATTTATTGTTAAATTTTTGATTTTTTAATTGTTGCGCTTATACGCATTCTAATGAAATTTTGTTTTTAATTATTTACACTTATACACATTCTATTAAACATTTGTTAATTTTGATTTTTAATTATTCGCACTTATACGCATTCTGGTCATTTATTTAGCAAATTTTGTTTTTTAGTATTCACATACACATTCTAGTCATTTATTGTTAAATTTTATTTTTTTTTAATTATTCACACTATACACATTCTAGTCTTATTGTTAAATTTGATTTTTTTAATTATTTACATATACATTCTAGTCATTTATTGTTAAATTTTGATTTTTTTAATTTATTCACACTTATACATTCTGATCATTATTATTTAAGAATTTTGTTTTTTTAATTATTTGCTGCACATTCTATTTCATTTATTGTTAAATTTTGTTTTTTTTATTGAAGCTACATATACATTCCAGTCATTTGGTGACAAATTTTGATTTTTTATTCACATACACATTCTAGTCATTATTGTTAAATTTTGTTTTTTTATTATTCGCATATTTTATTCTAGTGTTTGTTAAATTTTGTTTTTTTAATTATTTGCCTTTCCACATTCTAGTCGACTATTCATAAATTTTGTGTTTTGATTATTCACACTTATTTTTTATTCTAGTCATTTATTGTTAGAATTTTGTTTTTTTATACACATTCTGAGTTATTGTTAGATTTTTGATTTTTTAATTGTTCACACTTATACACATTCTAGTATTGTTAAATTTTGTTTTTTTAATTATTTATATACATTCTAGTCATTTATTGTTTAAATTTTGATTTTTTATTGTTTGCACTTATACACATTCTAGTCATTTATTGTTAAATTTTGTTTTTTTAATTATTTACCCTTATTGCATTCTAGTCATTATTTATAAATTTTATTTTTTTAAATTATTCACGCTTATACACATTCTAGTCATTTATTGTTAAATTTTGTTTTTTAATTATTCACATATTAACATTACAAGTCATTTATTGTTAAATTTTAATTTTCCCACACTTATACACATTCTAGTCATTTAATTGTTAAATTTTGATTTTTTAATTATTCACACTTATACACATTCTAGTCATTTATTGTTAAATTTTTGTTTTTTTAATTATTTAAAATTATACACATTCTAGTCATTTATTTTATAAAATTTGTTTTGGATGTCCACACTTGTACACATTCTAGTCATTTGATGATAAATTTTGTTTTTTTAATTATTTACACTTATACTCTAGTCATTTATTGTTAAATTTTGATTTTTTAATTATTCCCTTACTTATACACATTCTAGTCATTTATTTTATAAATTTGTTTTTTTTTGATTATTCCCTGCTTGTCTACATTCCATTTATTTTATTCATTAAAATTTGATTTTTTTTATTACACACTTATACATTTTCTAGTCATTTATTTTTAAATTTTGGTTTTGATTATTTACATATACACATTCTAGTCATTTATTGTTAAATTTTGATTTTTTTTTAATTACACACTTATACACATTCTAGTCATTTATTTATAAATTTTGTTTTTGATTGTTACACTTGTACACATTCTGAATCATTTATTGTTAAATTTTGTTTTTTTAATTATTTACACTTATACACATTCTAGTCATTTATTGTTAAATTTTGATTTTTAATTATTCCACACTTATAAAATTTAGTCATTTATTGTTAAATTTTGTTTTTTTGATTATTCCCCTTTTCTAGTCATTTATTGTTAAATTTTGTTTTTTAATTATTTACTTATACACATTCTAGTGTTATTGTTAAATTTGATTTTTAATTATTCACACTTATACACATTCTAATTTTGTTTTTTTTTTTAATTATTTACACTTATACACATTCGGAGTCGTTTTATTGTTAAATTTTGATTTTTAATTATTCCTGCATTCTAGTCATTTGTTGTTAAATTTTGTTTTTTTAAATTATTTTTTTATACACATTCTGGTCATTTAACCGGTAAATTTGTTTTTGTTGTCACGCTGGCCACGCATTCTGGTCATTTATTATTAAATTTTGTTTTTTGTTATTCACACTTGGCTACACATTCTAGTCATTTATTGTTAAATTTTGATTTTTTTAGTATTCACAGTATACAATTAGTCATTTATTATTAAATTTTGTTTTTTTAATTATTTACATATACATTCTAGTCATTTATTTATAAATTTTGTTTTTTTAATTATTCACGCGTACGCATTCTGGTCATTTAAATTTTGTTTTTTTGATGGTACACTTGTACGCATTCTGTCATTTATGACCAAATTTTGATTTTTTAATTATTCACGCTTATACACATTGCAGTGTATTGTTTATTAAATTTTGTTTTTTTAATTATTTATATACACACATTCTAGTCATTTATTTATAAATTTTTGTTTTAATTACTTTAGTCATTTATTGTTAAATTTTGTTTTTTTAATTATTCACCTTATACACATTCTAGTCATTTATTTGTAAATTTTGTTTTTGTACATACACATTCTAGTCATTTATTGTTAAATTTTGATTTTTTAATTATTCGCACTTATATACATTCTTGAAATGTTTATTGTTAAATTTTTGTTTTTTTATTTTTTGCCCCATACACATTCTAGTCATTTATTTGTAAATTTTGTTTTTTTTGATTATTTACACTTATACACATTCTGAGTCATTTTATTGTTAAATTTTGTTTTTAATTGATGCGGGCTTGTACACATTCTAGTCATTTCTTTTAAATTTTTTGATTTTCACGTATACACATTCTGATTCGATTTATTTATAAATTTTGTTTTTTTGATTATTCCTACTTTTCATTCTAGTCATTTATTGTTAAATTTTGATTTTTAATTATTTATACTTGTAATGTGCTTTGGTTTGTTTGGAAAGGCTGGGAAAAAGGTAAATAATAAGTTAATAAATTTTAACAAAAATACTTTATTTAATTTAAATAATGGGGGTGCTTCGCTTTTGCTGAAAGAATTTTTTTGATACAAATATTTACAAGAGTTATTTATTTTTACTTTTGAATCAATATTTTGATAATATTACAAGTTCAGTTACAAAGTGTGCTTATCTGAATAGAATGATTAGGTCCATGGGCTGTTGACGATGATCTTGGGGGGTTATCAGTGGTGGGGGTCCAGCATCCAAGAAGAGTGTGGGGCCCGTTGGCCCCTCATCCGGGCAGAATATGGTACTTCTTGATGTTAGGGTCTTTTGCACCTATTTAGTGCGGAGTCACTTTAGAATGGATTGCTGGATGGTTTTTAGATATGAAGGAGTTTATCTAGTAGGGGCAGGCATATTCACCTAGAGATCCCCCTAACTAGATGGGCCAGGTTCCAGCATCTACGATGACTGAATTAGGTATAAGTGAGATAGGTTGTGTGTGTGTTCGAATGATAATGCTCAATGAGAACGGGCCCTCAGACCCAGCGCCTTATATAGGCCCATTCTCCCTTCTTAGGGGCAGAAGCGGAGAATGGATGTGCTCACCGATTAGTCACCAAGGGGGTGAGGGATTGTCACTCAGACTTGTGCCCATATTTGGTCCGAACGAAGTGTTTTCTTTATCTTGGAGGAATGGGGAGGTGTGAGGTCATCGATGAGATCACGAGGGTGGGGGTTGCATTACATCATGCACAATTTCACAATATTAGAAAAGTTTTATTTATTGATTTTTTTTAAAATCACTGATTTTAATTTATTTAAAAAGTAAATTCATTTTTCCCTTACATCCCCCAAGTTATTTTTATTAAATTTTGACACAGGGAAAAATTTAATAAGCACTTATTATCACTTGATTATTATATATCAGATAAACACTTGTTTTAAAAATATTTAAATACAATTTAAAAAAAATATAATTATTATTATTAATGAACATTGGTACTTTAGTCTTAACTCAATGTTTCTCATAAGTAGTTAATTGAAATCATATTTATCGATATATTGAATTTACATTAAGAAAGAATTACTCTTCCCATCCACAATCTACGACTAGACTCATCACCCGACCGACCACGGCCACCAGTGAAAGCCCTTGATTTATCTATCTTATACAATTGTTTATACAGACTAACATAAAGTAGCTTTAACACGGTTAAGCAACTTGAATCCGCCAATGAAGGCACAAACACTGCGTGTGAATTCTTTTCTTTCCTTTACATTACTTCAACTCAACAACAATAAACTTCTTCAAACTCAACAATTACTTCAAATATTACTTAAATACCACAAAGCATTACTTCTTTACTCCTTTACCACAAAGATTTATATATTTATTTATCCTTTACACCAATACCACAAAGATTTATATATTAGTTGAAATATTATTATAAATAATATTTAGTTTTATTAAAAAATTATAGATTAATTTAAAAAAATTGTTGGGATCTACTGCCCAGTATAGATAAATTATTTAAAGAAATTCACACCGCTAGTGTTGCACACCCATTTGACTAAATTCTTGCTACAGTGAAAACTGACATTTAGTAAATTATTTTAAAACAAGATTGATTTGAAGATGCTCAAAATCAATGACTCCCAATGATAAACACGATCGCACAAGCAGCAAGTCCAATCACAATTTGTGAATATTGGAAAAATTATTAAGTTGAAATTAAAAGTTTGATTTAATTAATTTAAAAAAATATGTTAGAAAATTTGTTCTTTGATTTCAATTACTTTCATGACTCCACATTGAGTTATAATTTTGGTATTATAACAAAAAAATATAAAAATATAAAATAATTTAAAGTGAGCAATTTCAGATGAGCAAGTTTAATGTTTATTTTAATTTGTACTTTTATTTAAATGAAAATGAATTTCAAAGTGTTAAAATTATCGATATATATCAGGATAATATTTATTAAAGTTTCATTTAAGATTTATTAATATTTAGTTATTTATTAAAATTTTCCTTATTCGTTTAATATTTATGTTTTCTTGATTAATTAAACAAAATTTAAAGTTAAA
>JAKCPI010015392.1:0-10659 GCA_023213315.1 Euborellia annulipes
TCAGTGGCGTAGTGAGCTTAACTCGCGCCCGGGGCACAATACCTTTTTAGCGCCCCCCTCATTCGAAAACCATATAATATTATATGTAAAATATACTCGCAAATTAATAAATAAATAAAGTAAAATAAATAAAGTCATCGGCTCAAGCTAGGCTTTAAATTTGAGAAAAAATTATCCAGCAATTTTTTGTTTTTCGGACCATTTGGCGCCCCTTTGTGAGTAGCGCCCGGGGCATGATGACCCCCCTTGCTCCCCCTCGCTACGCCACTGTTTCTGATGCACTGTGTTTCAAAACAATATGAGTCATTCTACGTCAAATCGATACACTTTTTAACCTCACCATCTCAGATTTCTATGGAATTTGGTTCATAGGTAGAGTCAATAGAGACTAAGAAAAAGCCCCAATTTCAACTTGATATCTCAACTCGTTTAAAAGATATGGCGTGTTAAAGTTTTCAAAAATGGCAAAAAATCGACCTAACCACATCTATTTAAATTGCTATAAAATCTCTTAGAGATGAGATAGAGAGATGAATGTGAGAGATGTCATTTTACAACTTTTAGATGTCCTTTCCAATGATATACATACAATACAACTAAATTGGTAATAAAAAAATCTTTTCTAATTTCCAAATCAAAAAATTTAAAGTAATTTTTCTCAAAAGTACCCCTTCCCGAAAATTTTGAAAAATTCTAAAATAATCCTTGTTTCAAGCATTAAAGATAAAACTAAGTTTCATCATGGGATCCTAATGGGTTCATATAGAAAAAATTAATTTGAAACAACCCTTTCTTTAGATCCTTGCCATAAAAGTGCAAAAAAATAATTTTTTTCAAAATGTGAGCTACCTAGAGAATATAACGATTTAATAGAAATTCTGCTCTAAAGTGGCTCTTAATTTGAGGTTTCTAGATGGTTTTATGGTGTTTTCTCTTAAAAATATCCAAGTAGCTAAAATACATAGAAATCTAAAGATTCAGCCCAATTAGGTGATTTAGTGGTGCAAAATACAGCTAATAGAAGTAAAAAAGCTGTAAAATGACACCTCATTCATCTATCTCATCTCTAAGTGATTTTTAGAGCAATTTAAAAGGATGTGGTTAGGTCGATTTTTTGCCATTTTTGACAACTTTAACACGCCATATCTTTTAAACGAGTTGAGATATCAAATTTTGAAATTGGGGCTTTTCTTAGTCTCTATTGACTCTACCTATGACCCAAATTTCATAGAAATCTGAGATGGTGAGGTTAAAAAGTGTATCGATTTGACGTGGAAATGACTCTATGTAAACAATTTTTCATATGAGAAGTGTTTTTTATGGAAATGAAAATTTAGAAAAATGTAACAAAACAGTCTGGATTATTATGCTTATAATAACGGGATAGACGCCATTATTCATCAATAATGTCAATCTGTATATTTTTATTAAATTTCTTACAAAAGCGAACTCATTTTTTAAATGAATTTTTCTATTTTTTTACTTTCTCTTACCTATGTATATATGTAATATATATATAGAAGAGAAAGTATTAGTTCATGTCAAAAATTCGATGTCGAGATTTTGATGGATCTTCACGTTTTGAGGTCCCTGAATCCAAAAGTGGGTTTCGCGACATGGTCTGTCTGTGAGGTGGGTAGATTGTGTGGGTGGGTGGGTGTGTTCAATTTTAAGCATGAAGGAATTGAGCTATGAGGCTGAAATTTTATATTTAAGTTAAACACCCCCCCCGGGACCGGAAAAATAAGCTTTTAATCAAAATCGGCCAAAGAGAGTACTAGTACTTTACTGATGTACTTTTTCGAGTTTTTTTTTGATTTTTCTCCAAAATTCGCTCTAACGATTTTGATTAAAATTCCAAAAATCAATTATTTTTTAGATGCTCTTTCAAATGTATATTCTCGTTTTGCCCTCAAAATTGTTTGAAGCACACTTTACTCTTGTGCTTCATAGGAAAGATAGGAAAAATGGTTGCCATGGTTACAAAATATAAATATTTTCCCATACTTATCAAGAGTCGCGGGAGCGACTCGTCGCCGAGCAAGCAAAAAGCAAAAGAAAGCAAAGAAACTCTTAATACTACCATTTAGTTGACATTCCAATAGATGCCAATGGCCCATTGCATTTAGATGGACGAGTCGTCCCTAGACTATATTATCAAGAATGATTTTAAATCCTTAATAAAAGATAGGGACGTGAAAAAATTTTTTTGAGAAACTTTTCTCTTTCTGGGCGAATATCTCAAAAAGTGTTTAAGATATCGAAGCCAAATTTTTTTTATATTAAACTAGAATAAATAAGGATTATTTTGAGCACGAATTCAAAAAAAAATTCCAGTGCCAAACAGAATGGCAGAGGCTCAAAGTTGAGATTTTGCCGATTTCGGAAGGTCAAAAGTTAGTCTCTTATTTTTCCTTTTTTTTTTTTTTTTCTTTTTTTTTTTTCATTCTTTTCTTCAATTTTCAAATTTTTAGACAAAGCTACAGGTTTCCCTGCTGGACCGATTTGGATGAAATTTAAAATACATATAGATACTATCAAAAACCCGATACCTTTGATATAAAATTTTATTTTGGATCAAAAGTGACTTTTTGAGGGGTATTCAAAATTTCAAATTTGTCCTATCTTTAACGTGGCGAAAAGACAATTCTAACTATTTTGCTCCCTGATGACGTCATTTAGAAACATCTATTGATATTAGTAATTTTCATCCCTAATGGAATAAAAAATTTTAGGATGGATCCCTTGAGATAGAAATACAATAAATAGATTAACGTGATAAGAAGAAGTGCTACCAACATAACAAAAATAAAAAACCTAAAATTTTATAAAATTTTAGAGAAATCCTATGTTTATCGTTTCGAATGGATAATGATGTTTTTTCCAACATAACAAAATAAAAATCCTAAAATTTTATAAAATTTGGTGAAATCCTATGTTTATCGTTTTGAATGGATACCAAATGATGTATTTACATTCTACCAACATAACAAAAATAAAAAACCTAAAATTTTATAAAATTTGGTGAAATCCTATGTTTATCGTTTTGAATGAATACCAAACGATGTGTTTACATCCTACCAACATAATAAATAAAAACCTAAAATTTTATAAAATTTAGGGAAATCCTATGTTTATCGTTTCGAATGGATACCAAACGATGTATTTACATTCTACCAACATAACAAAAATAAAAAACCTAAAGTTTTATAAAATTTGGTGAAATCCTATGTTTTTCGTTTTGAATGGATACCAAACGTTGTATTTACATTCTACCAACATAACAAAAATAAAAAACCTAAAATTTTATAAAATTTGGTGAAATCCTATGTTTATCGTTTTGAATGGATACCAAACGATGTATTTACATTCTACCAACATAACAAAAATAAAAAACCGAAAATTTTATAAAATTTAGGGAAATCCTATGTTTATCGTTTTGATTGGATACCAAACGATGTATTTACATTCTACCAACATAACAAAAATAAAAAAAAACTAAAATTTTATAAAATTTGGTGAAATCCTATGTTTTTCGTTTTGAATTAATACCAAACGATGTATTTATTTTTTACTGTTTGGAATGCATATTAAAATATCTATTCATGGGATAACTTAATATTTAATAATTATTAAATAATATTTAAATGCAATATTTCACAAAAAGAAGTGAAATCTCAGCCAAAAACATCGAAGATGCAAAAAGGGGCGCCTCGCATTATTTTTGCCCAGCGTCGAGGTGAAATCAAAAAATGCGCCTCGCTTTTCTGATTTATATAAAAGCGAGGATATATGAAACAAATAAAATTCTGTAGGGGTTTTATTTAAGTGAAAATATTTCCTCGCTTTTATATAAATCAGAAAAGCGAGGCGCATTTTTTTGATTTCACCTCGACGCTGGGCAAAAATAATGCGAGGCGCCCCCTTTTGCATCTTCGATGTTTTTGGCTGAGATAAATTTTACATCTTGAATTCAATTATTCCCTACTGTCGGAAACTAAATCACATGTCGACACAAAAAATCTGGTGTGACAAGCACAGTACACAACTTTTTCGATTACCGAAGGTAAGAGAAAGTTGTGTGCTGTGCGCCAGTCACACCAGATTTTTTTAAATATTACGTATTGTGAAGTGACATAAAAACATAAAAAAAGTTTTCAAGATTAATTTTTAATGCAAAAGTAAATTTTCATTAAGTAATATAATCAAAATATATAAACTAATTTTTTTTTTAGGTAAATTTATTTTGGTGATGTGATTGGTGGGCTATAAATTTGGTTAAATAAAATAAAAACATAAACTTAATAATAATACAAATGAAGAAAACATTTTGCTTAAGAGTCTATCGTTATTATCTATTGGTATCAATAACCCATCGAATTTTGTTGTTTTGAAGCTTTTAATATATACAGTAAGTAAATACAATTTAAAGGCATATTTTTGAAATTTGCCCTTCTACCAGCTAGAGTTAGCTACGCCCCTGTTTATTTGAACTTGTTTGTGGGTGATCAAATTTGATAATTTTTTCTGCATTTTACTTTCTCTTATCTCTATATATGTTAATATATATAGAGAGAAAGTATTGGATTCATGTCAATAAGTAGACTTACTCATCTCAAATAAAAATTTGAATTTTAACTTATTCTTTCAAATTTCGAATATAAATTTTACTTTAGAGTGAACCTATTAGTATTTTACCATTTTCGGTAAAAATAATTGAAATGGAATATTCTCATTGTTGTTCTTATTATTTTTTTATTTATTCAAATAGAAATCGCATTCCAGTTGAGCTTTGGTGGTCGAAAGTGTTTGTCGCCTTTTGAACAAGTGTCTATTTAAGAGGAAGACTTGCGATTCTTGAGCAAACAAAAGGCACCTGCCCAGTCGGACCCTCGGTTTATAAACATCTCTGTTGACATTACGTACGCATATGTGTACATAAACAATCGAGGTGAAACTTGTTTTTTTTTTTATTGACAAATTTTCTATTTTATTTAATCAACTCGTATTGGGCACTCGGGCCTTGGAGTAGTGGTTAGCGTGCTGGCCTTTCTGCACCAAGTGTCGCAGGTACGATACGACAAAAATTTATTTCAATCTAATTGGATACCAATAAATTGAAATAAATAGAGACGGGGTCTAAATGGCCTCCGATGCCGAAAAGAACTTGAATAAATAAAAAAAAAAACTCGCATTGGAGGATTATTTTGTTTTTTAAATTCTAAAAAAAGAAACTCGCTGTGAAGGGAGCACAAAAAGTCTTAATTAATGGAAATGTTCTTTGTTCTTACTCAAGATTGTTATTAAAGTACGTGAATGGCTGGTATTTTTCTTTATATTTATTTCTATCCCAACTTTCCCAAGCGTCAGGCCATGCGACGGGCCGGTTTTTCTTCTCTCTCGGTCAAGTTCCTCTTTAAAATTAAATCCGAATTAAAACAGACCCCTCCTAAGGCTAAGACCATTAAATTTATCATTGAAAAATAAAATCCTAAAATTTACACCTTTCAATTTTATATGATTCATATTTATTTTCTTTTAAATAGCATTTATTTTCAATTTACCCTTAACAATAAATAATAACCGCCTACCTATAATAATCTTTTAAATTGCGCAGCTTCCTTATGTATCACTTTTCAGAGCTTGAACCTGTTAAGTTATAAATAATAATTGACATGAAAGATTTTACGAGCTCAATCTCATTTTACATGGCCATCATTCTTATTGCGAATATATCTTTCCTTTTGTTTCTCTCAAAAACAATTAAACCATTCAATTCAATTTATTTCATTACCAGTTGTTATTTCTTGGGTGGCAAAAACATAAAATGCTCATTAAAATCAACTTGATTGTTTTTAATAATACATGTTCGCAAAATTAGAGAACGAAATCAATGATTTGTTTAAGTCAGAGCTATTTAGACTCCTCCTATTATTATTTAAATTAATTGATAAGACTTTTTTTTCATTTCGGCATCTTAGGCCATACAGACGATATTTGTATGCTAATGTGATATGTGATCCAAGGACATTGGAAATACTTGAAAAGCTCCTTTTCCATGAGGTTCACTTCGAAATTTTAAGTATTATATTTTAAAACTAGATCTTTTTTTCACACCTGACACTACAAAATGAGTAATTGCAAATGTTAACTATTTTCTTTTTTTTTCCTTTCTCTAAAAATATAATTATTATATATTTCTCGGAGACTTTTTTTTAATAAATAAAAAAAAAAAAAAAAAAAAACACTTTTTTTCTCATTCACACTCACACACCCCTTAACATATACATATAGGTAAAAGGAAGTAAAAACACACTTTTTTCTCATTCACACTCACATTCACCCAAAGTCTTTTCGAGTATTTACGGAATCGAAGAAAAATCTAATTATTTTATTTTTCCTCAGTTGTCATTCGTAATAATCTCTTGTTCAATGAAATCTTCAATTAAGTAAATTAATAAAAACACGGAATATTTCATTAATGAGGTAGTAATTTTTTTAATTATTTTATTTTTGATGTTTCGGTGAGAGTAGTTTTGGCCACGAGGAGAGGGGATATTAAAATATTTGAATAATGCACATCACAACAGTAATATATATTCATTCAAATTTCATTGAAGGGAAAGAATAAGTTTGTAGGGAGCAAATTGCATAGGCCTACTTAAAAAAAAAACCGCGAGAATGAAAAATAGAAACCATATAGGCTAAGCTAATAAAATGAAAGGAATAAAAAATCCATCACTTGAATTTCAGTTGATATAAATAAATATATATACCTGGATCATATACCAGTATTACGTCAATAATATATTATAATACTTATATTATATTATATTATTATTCTTTTAAGTATCGTTTAAACCTATGTGGCAAAA
Source organism: Euborellia annulipes (assembly GCA_023213315.1). Taxonomy (NCBI): domain Eukaryota; kingdom Metazoa; phylum Arthropoda; class Insecta; order Dermaptera; family Anisolabididae; genus Euborellia; species Euborellia annulipes. The sequence goes on from JAKCPI010015392.1 coordinate 6,876, forward strand.
GACAGAAAAAAAATTCATCTTTTCACTCGACTATTATATGATAATTAAAATTTATTCATTGATTTAAATTACAATAATATTAAATATTTAAATTATGAATGAATTTTTTCTAAATACTAACTATAATGAAGTCGTTGATTAAAATTTTTTATAGACAATCGTCTATGTTTTTTATTAATCGCCCAACCTATTTATCATTTTAACTCTCTTCGACCTCTTCGGTCAATTAAAATTCGAAACAAAAGTTGGTATACAGGTCAGATTTAATTATTTATTTATAAATTTTTTGAATTATTCATGCTCCCCTCCATCTATCTAAAAACAATGGCTTATTCAAATGCCTCTCAAGTAGAGAAGGAATTAAAATCGTCGCTCATTAGATTTTTTTTATTTATTTATTTAGACGTTATATAGAAATCAGAGTAAATATTTACGTTATTAAATTGAAATTAAAATGTCAAATCTATAAGATAAATAACTCCTTCGTCTAATTTAAAATTAAAAGTAGATTTATGGGGCTGATCAATTTAATTTATTCATATCATATTGGAATTTGTGGAATATTTTATTAATGACCAAACCATGATTCGATTAGCCTTAATTAATTTAATTTGATTTAATAATTTATAAATACACGGCGTTATTAGGAATTTGAAAAAAAAAAAATAATCGAAATAATCAATTCAAATTGGGACGTGCATGTCTAAGTAAAAGATTTTCATAAGTCCAGGATAAATAACAAACTGCATATCAATGAATTCAGGGAAAAAAAAATCTTTTTATATGATTATAAATACATATATGTCGACACAAAAAATCTGATGTAAAAAGCACAGAACACAACTTTCAATTTTCGAAGGTAAGTTGTGTGCTGTGCGACCAGTCACATCAGATTTTTTAATTAAAATTCATAATTTTTATTTATTCTTATAAATATTAAAACATTAATTTTATTATAAAATAAAATTCATAAACAGAAAAGTAATTAATGAATTTATTACAATTTCTAATTAGTAGTTTTTGTCCGTTCATAAGCTTTCTATTGCCCAAATAAATCCGTTTTGAAATTAATCTAAAAAACTTTTAAATGAACTAAAGCGTGAAAAATGTTTTTGTTGTTTTATTAAGCTTGCTAGGGTGTATGTAATTTATAAAACCATCTGACAATTTCACGTGTGAGTTAATTTTTGGACATTTCGGTGGGAATCTTGTTAAGTTCGGAACGCCTCATTAGTTACTGAAATTGAATCCTGGGGGGGGGGGGGGCGGAGTCTATAACCGAAACGAGCGCAATCATTCGGATCAATGGTCAAAAACGCACCCACATCGACACCTGACTTGAACTTATTCTCTCTCTTTTTCTCCTTGTTAAAAAAAGGCAAACTTGATTTTGTTTAAATAAAGTAACAAGAACTTTTTTTTTTTTTTTTTAACACTCGCACTTTTTTCCCACTCACATTCACACTCACACACCCATACACAAAGTCTTTTTCGGCAACTTAAGACATATAACACTTAAACGATACCCGTACTTTATTAATATTTCTATTGAGGGTTCAGACATATCGCTCTATTAGAATAACAAGGTTCTAACTGCACCAACACTAGTTTTGAGAAAAATGAAGTCAAAGATTGTAATAGCTGTAGTACGTTAAATATAACCGTTTTCGTCCCAAATTTTTTTAAATAAGTTGTTTACATTAAAGTTATTATTTTCCAATGTTTGGATGATAAAAAAACATTATCACGCTTGATTTAAAAAAAATATTAGCATTTTGCAGATAGAACTTTGTTATTCTGTAAATGAGCATTTTCAGAATAACTTCAGTTCTAACTGCACATTTGGGGGCCGCAAAAGACAAAATTTTTTAATTTCTTTCGGCCGAACCTTGTAAAAGTTGCCTTTTTGGCTAGAAAATGATAATGGCAAAGTTTTAGCTAATTTGGATAACGTTAACCCGTGCCTCAACGGGGTTAAAATTTTGAAAAAGTGCGATTTGTGTAAAAATTCATAGTTTTTACTTCATAAAAATGAAAACCAGTTGTCGTAGAAAACTGATTCTTGTCTCATTTTGTAGCAAATTTGAATTCTCTTGAAGTTTTATCATAACGATTTTTTCGTTAAAATCTATAGATTTAATGATATTTTTTAAAATAAGTGGAAAATCACAATACAGACCATTCGATATAACTTTTTTCCGGAAAAATATTCTGAAAGGAATGAGAATTTTTACAGGTTATTTGGGGTGGGTACTCTAGGATGTCTATCCTAGATTATTAACCTCGAGGGCCCCCAGTGAGGGGGGTGAGTGGAGGGTGACAAAGACCTCAAAAATTTGAGAATTATTTAGATTTTTCGCTTATATCTCGTAAACTAATCTTATTTTGCGAAATCCATAGCACCATGCAAAGTTGTAGAGAGCATTAAATTTACTAAAATATGGTACAACTATACGAATTCGTGAGACTCAATACTGATCGAGGTACGGCCGGTCAAAGTTAGACGAATTTTCTCAAAATGTAAAAAATGTCCGAAAACACGAATAGTCCTGAGTGATATCCACTTTTTACCTAGAAAGTATTCCAAAGTAAATTAAATTTTTAACAAGTTATTTGTCTATTCTAAGTCTTAGACTTTGGGTGACTTTTGTCCTAACTTGGAGAGAGGGCTTAGGAGAGAAAAACACCTCAAAGATGTTAAACTTTTTTTCAGTTTTTCGCATATATATCGATAACTAACTAATTTAGACAAAATGTTATATTTCGTAGGAAAATTTATCAAACTTTGACCGGCCGTACCTCGGTCAGTATTGAGTCTTACGAATTCGTTTAGTGTACCATATTTTAGTAAATTTAATACACTACAACTTTGTCGCTTGGACTATGGTAATCAAAATATGCTTATTATTAACCTTTATTAAAGTTTACGATATATATGCGAAAAACTGAAAAAAGTTCAAAATGTTCCAGTTCGACCTGAAAATGTTTCTGGCCACAATGCGCAATACACCTTCTTGGTTACAGTAAAATATGCCGTAAGATTGTATATGTTTAGTTTTCTTTAAAAAGGCTGCTGATATCTGCATGAGGGGTCATGATGACAGTTAGAACCATGTTAACCCAAAACAAACTTGCTGTTAGTTTTTTCGCTTAAATAGAAATGCCTGAACCCACAATAGATTAATATATATTTCAACGGTTATCGTCAAAGTCTTAAATGGCCTAAGTTGCCGAAAAGACTGTGTGAATGTGTGTGTGAGTGTGAGTGTGAATGAGAAAAAAAAACTTGCTGTTAATGTCAGATAGAACCCTTGTTATTCTGGATAGTTCCCTTATTTTCCAACATATCGCATCCTAAGTCAGTTCCCTGCATAGATATACTAAGAGATATTCATTAATGATGTAAACTCAATTTCGCCAAAAATGTCAGTTAGAACCTTGTTATTCTAATGGAGCGATATGTATTTAAACCATTTGGGATCCGAACCCGCGACCCTTGGTATAGAAGGCCAGCAAGCTACCAACTAGACCAAGCACGAGGGCAACTTCTTTTAATTAAAATGTGGGCTTCGATCAAAAATTAATATAAGAAAATAATAATTTTTTTTTTTTTTTTAAACATTCACACTTTTTTTCTCATTCACACTCACACTCACACTCACACACACATTCACAGCCAGTCTTTTCGACAACTTAGGCCATTTAAGACTTTGACGATAACCGTTGTAATATATATTAATCTATTGTGGGTTCAGGCATTTCTATTTAAGCCATCTGGTATCCA
>JAKCPI010015394.1:0-13278 GCA_023213315.1 Euborellia annulipes
CAAGGTCACTAAATACACAGGTTGGCCAGAAACTAGTAAAAAGCAATTTTCAGGTCACAGGTTTTGATTGGTCCACGTTATGAAGCTCCTCCTTGCTTATATTTTTCTATTTGGCAGCTTTGTTGACTGTTTATAACCTAGTTCACATTCATTTTGTTTTATTTGCAAATTGTATAGTTTCGGACTAACAGGACTAATTTGGAGCCTGATAACCATTTATACTGCTTTATTAATAATATGCTGTGTATAAATTTTTACTCATATTTGTTTCGAACGAATTTTTACAAAGGGGGAGGAGCTCCATGACGTAACTCTCTTGAAATGGAAAAAAATGTTAAACAAACCGAGTTTGATCCCCCCTGCACTAACTGAGGTTTAATCATTACCACTGTATTTACATGAGTAGCTACACTTCTCCTTTGATTGTTTTTATAATGATCATAAACATACCCTTCTATAAAATTTTTAGGAATGCACAATTGGTCAAGCCTCGGACCAGGCTTGGACCAATCGTGCCGAGAAAACATTGGGCGAGGCCAGGGGCAAGCCTTGTCTAACCATTGGGCTAGGCTTGGTCCAAGCCTTGGAATGATAACAATGTACCCAGCCTTGGGAATCAAAAAAACCAAGGTTGGCCCAAGCCTCGAGAATCAAAAAACCAAGGTTGGCCCAAGCCTTGGAAAACAAAAAAATGGATGGTCGATCCAAGCCTCGAGGAAAAAAAAGTTGTTTCCCGAGAGATTTGAACTCGAGCTTTTTGGTTTTGTTTGTCATTTGTCAATGCCTTTACGCTCTCGTACACAGTTGTTATATTGATATGACTCTCTTTTAAGCTATTTGATTTGCCTTTTATTTTAGCTAAATAAACTTTATCAAAAAATCACCAGATTTAAAATATATATTACTGTTTTTTTCAATCAATAGTACTTGATTTAATTTAATTTTTTTTTTTTAATTACATGATGGGTCAATTAAGCATTGGGCCAAGCCTGGTCCGAGGCTTGGCCCAATGGTCACTACCCAAGGCTCCGGTTTAATAATATAATACCATTGGGCCAAGCCTCGGTCCAGGCTTGGTCCATTCGTCTTCCCAAGGCTCGGTTTAATACTATTGGGCCAAGCCTGGTCCGAGGCTTGATCCAAGGCTTGGCCCAATGGTATTATATTATTAAACCGAGCCTTGGGAAGACGATTGGACCAAGCCTGGACCGAGGCTTGGCCCAATGGTATTATATTATTAAACCGAGCCTTGGGTAGTGACCATTGGGCCAAGCCTCGGACCAGGTTTGGTCCAATCGTCTTCCCAAGGCTCGGTTTAATAATATAATACCATTGGGCCAAGCCTTGGATCAAGCCTCGGACCAGGCTTGGCCCAATAGTATTAAACCAAGCCTTGGGAAGACGAATCGACCAAGCCTCGGACCAGGCTTGGCCCAATGGTCACTACTCAAGGCTCGGCAAATGACAACTGGCCCAAGGTTTGGCCAATTGTCAGCATTGGCAATTCCTACCAGGGTAAGGTGCGCGTCTCGAAAAGCCGTTAGAAGACGATTCACTACCGAGTTACTCTAGGCGGCAAGAGATGGCGTTAGTTTTCCCATAGGGATACAAGGGAATTATTCTATTGCATTTGAAAGATTCCAGCTAATAAATTAAGGGTAAAAAATTAATTATTTTTTAACACAATGATTACTAATTTAATTATCTATAAGATATAGAGCGATTTTTTTTTTTAATATCTTTTATTTAATGCGATTAATCTAAAAAAAAAAAATTTTATTTTTTCAAAAATCAAAAAAAAGGGCTTCTATAAGTTGTAGATATTTTAAATAGCTTTAATTAAAAAAAAAATTTGAGGTCGATAGCTTCAAAATTGTGGCCGCTGGAATCTACCAAAATTAGCACCCCGAGACGCGCACCTTAAGTCAATTAATGGAATAAATTTTAATCATTTAATATGAATAAAGATTATTATGTCAATAGTAGTAGATATAGTAACTGGATGTTCAATAACAAAGAATTAATAGGAAGAAATTAACAAGCTTTAATCAAAACTTTAATTTGAAGCACAATATAAGTTTATAGAGAGAGATCGACGATAGGCTGGTTAATTTCTTTCTCACTCTTCATTTATTTCTAAAAATTATTATTTTTAATTAATTAAAAATTATCTATACTAAATGCAAGCCCGAAAATTTCTTTGTTTTTAGAAAATTAAAAAAAACTTTTTCATTAAGCAGAAAAGAAAACAAAAACGTCCTTTATTTATTTTATTCGTAACAATAAGAATATAATCTTTAAAGTAGGCAGATTAAGCTATAAAATAGCCCTTTATAGCGCCCTTTGATTTCCTTTGCCCTTGCTTACCTTCCAAGGGGAGTAAAAGCCGTAAATGGAAAATAAAAAATAAATATATAAACAGAGTGGAAAACTTAATTCGCCAACGAAAAAAAAAATATATTTCTATTTTTCACATATAGTAGGTATGAAAATAAAAATAAAAGAGAAGAAAGAAATTAAACGCGTGAAATAATAAATGGTATAAGAAAAAAATAATAATAAAAAAGATAAGGAGGTAATTATCATAGAAACACAAAATTTTAGTCCTTGACATCTGAGGTCACACTAATTTTATTTATTTTTAATACATTTATCTAAGGAATCAATGAAGTAAGTGGGTATTTATTTATATAACAGGAAACGGAGCAGGAGCTGCCAAAAAATATAGTCTCCGATTTTGACAACTTGTTTCGGGAAAATTTTATTTTCAATTCTATTGCGACTAATTTTGAAATAACATAGTAAGGCAAGGGGCTTGTGGAGTTTTGGTGCGAGTATATTTTAGGGACATAGAAGGGGGGGGAATTCTCCCCTTCACTAAATATACCAGCCTAATACTAGACCATACCTTAAAATACAGCTCTATAGGCTACATTTTGTATATTAATAAAATATTATGAAAAATGCAGAAAAAAATATTCCCTCCTAATGAAATCTTAATTACAGCTCTGGTTATATTTAATATTAAATCATATATTTTTTTCTATAGGAGAAAGTAAAAAGACACCGTCATGAGTTTCAATAATTTATTAAAAATTAACACTTGATAACTATTTCGACATTCTTGTTTCTAATTAAGTTTTTAATAAATCACTTAAACTTATCAGCTAGTGTTTTTAATTTCTTCTACGTAAATATTTCAAATAAAGCCTACCGGTTAAAATTTATTGTGTATTTATTTTTAGTTAAAAGTTTCTCTGTTCACCCTGTACTTTTGACAAAAACTAAACAAACAACTTAAACAGTAGCACTCCGTATTCCAATAATATGATTACTTTTCTTCCTTCTTTTTCAATATTTTAATATGAATAAACTTATAATGAAAAAGTTTGAGAATAGCTAACAATCATGTTTACAAGTTACAATTTTTGATACAAAAACAACAACAACAACAACAAAATTAATTTTATCTTAAATAAAGAATTTAAAAATTGACAGACATTGATAAATAATCGCCTCTTCCAACTAACTCTCTTTCTCTTTTAAAAATTGATTAATTGATCAACAAACTCCAAATAAAAAAAAAAAAACACCTTTTTTATCTCTTTTAAAATTTCTCCAATTTTTTTTTTTGATATTTGATCATACTCTTCATCCTTCTTCATCCCGTCTTCTTCTTCTTCATCATCATCTTCTTATTTTTCTTCTCCCTTACTGTTCTTCATATCTCTAGGGTGTCTTCTGTATTTGATAACGTGTTTTTGCACTTGACAAAGGCTCTCCTCTCTCAATTCATTGTCAAAGCATATAAAAGACGGAAGACAAATTGGTTTTTAAGAAAAGTCCAAATCTATTTAAGCTAATTTTTTTTTTTAAGTATTAAATCCGATATTCCGTTAAAGTTAATTAATTCCCTCCAAGCGAGAGCGCGCGTGAGAAAAAGAATATTAAAATTTCTTAGGAGTTGAAATTTTATGCTATCAGGTGACAAAAAGAGTTTAATTATATCTTTAGATGGAAATAAAACTATCAAAGATATTTTTTCTTAGTAAAAAGAAAAAATAATGTTTAATCTTTAATCTAGAATTAGAAATTTTATAAACCTGTAGCTTCAAGAGTAAGAATAATTCATTTGTTATCATGAGAAATAAAATTTATTTAAATTATATTGATTAACAATTAATTTAAATAAATTTGAATAGGCGCAGATGCCGAAAAATACTTTTAAAAAATTATACAACAAAATTTTTAAGATTCCTTAGAATATAAAAAATAATAATTTCCCTGGTCCCCTATATAATATGGATAATTTAAAAAAAATGATTCTAATCACAATAATTGATAATTAAAATCTTTATCTATTTTTTCATTATATACTGTTGTAATTGTAATTTTTTTGAACTTTGAGGCAACAATCTAAAATTCAATTTCGATGTAGAAAATCATACTACGAACGAACAAAATTACATAAATTAATTCGTCTTTGACTGCTGGAAGATAGGCAAGTCAAAAGTTCAACTCACTAATGAATTTTTTTGTGAAAATTTTAATCTAACTGGGTAATTCCACACCAAAACAACATGGCACTACATGGGCCCATTTCAGATTCAAAAATGCCATCCAAATGCTGATTCCTCATGGAAAACTGATGATAAGTTGATAGAAAGGAAAAAATTTTTGTGCACATTGCGGCCGTAAAACTCAAAATTAAAATCTCACTCATTTTCAACTTTCCAGAGTACAATTTTGGAAATTTGTTTACAGTTTGAATAGTTTAATGAAAAAATTGGTTTCGAGCACTATTCCTAAGGGAAATTGACCGTAGAATCCAAAAATCACCGAAAAACCCGAAAATTTTCACCTCTAATAAGAGAAATTTACGAATCTGTGATTTTTAAGGTGTTTTTTTCATTAAATTATTCCCGAAAAACATATATTTTTAAAATTACTTTTCCATGCTTAAGTTACTCTAAAACATGTGTACTTTGATGGGGTTTAAATATTTTTTTGGGGAAAGCATGTTTAGTAGGTCAAAATTGAGATTGTCCCAGGTACGGTGAATGCTTTACTAGCTGTCGTTTGGAAAAAAGATGTTGATGCAATCCGAGACATAGGAGCTAGTAAAGCATTCACCGTACCTGGGACACGCAATTTTCATGAATTTGTTCCAAAAAATAGTCACATCATTCAATGCAAAAAAGTGAGCACCGATACGAATTATTGTTTGGCATACGATCTTATCAATAAAAAAAAAACTTAAAATTTATGCTGGTCTTTCATTTTAAAACTTGTTTGAACTATTTCCCAAAACTATAATTGTTTCTTTTTACGAAAATGAAAAACTAAAACATTTTGAGATGACTTTTAACAGTTAAGTGAATTTGAACTATTAAAGAGTTGTAACATTGTCCCAGATCATTGGATTGGTACGTTTTTTTCTTAATTATACAGAATTTAATGGAGAATAAAAAGTCGTACACTTATAGGCAACATATAAAAATTAATAAAGAATGCAAAAGAATGCAGAAGTCAAAATCACAAAAAAACATGTTTTTTGAATTTTCTCAATTTTGACCTACTAAACATGCTTTCCCCAAAAAAATATTTAAACCCCATCAAAGTACACATGTTTTAGAGTAACTTAAGCATGGAAAAGTAATTTTAAAAATATATGTTTTTCGGGAATAATTTAATGAAAAAAACACCTTAAAAATCACAGATTCGTAAATTTCTCTTATTAGAGGTGAAAATTTTCGGGTTTTTCGGTGATTTTTGGATTCTACGGTCAATTTCCCTTAGGAATAGTGCTCGAAACCAATTTTTTTCATTAAACTATTCAAACTGTAAACAAATTTCCAAAATTGTACTCTGGAAAGTTGAAAATGAGTGAGATTTTAATTTTGAGTTTTACGGCCGCAATGTGCACAAAAATTTTTTTCTTTCTATCAACTTATCATCAGTTTTCCATGAGGAATCACCATTTGGATGGCATTTTTGAATCTGAAATGGGCCCATGTAGTGCCATGTTGTTTTGGTGTGGAATTACCCAACTATAAGAAGTGAGGCAAAGGACTTTGGCAAAAAACAAATGCACTTGGCCCGACACAACATAACCAACCTTTAAGGGGCAGTGAACCAGTGTCTAAGTGGCACCTAAGTGAAGTTAGCAGCATGTACATATATATATGGGTATAGGGGAGACCGGGGCAGGTTGGCCCACTAATTTTTATTTCTTTTATAAAATTTTTTATTTAATCATTTTCGTTTATGTTTTCATTTTAAAATGTTGGTGTAACCAAGCTACCAAATGGTCATCGTAAAAGTCTCCTAAATTGATGTTAAAATTAAAAAAAATAATTATTTCTAAAATATTTCGAGTGGGCCAACCTGCCCCGTGGTCGGGGCAGGTTGGCCCGGACCTCGGGGCAGGTTGGCCCGGAAGGCATTTGTTATTTTTATATGAATAAAAATGCAAGAAAATAATTTAAAACAACCTAATTTTAACACACACAATTTATTTTAAATTATAATTGGTTATTGCAACAGTTTCAGTAATAAGTGAGTACTAAATCAAAAAAAGAACTTTTCCTTTTTCAGTTTTTCTTTTGTATTTACGAATCACTGTTATAACCGTGGTCCAGAGGTTGGAGATGAGAGTCAGAATGCTATGAAGAGCATTGCAGACACCTTACTTGGGCTTGGCAAGTTGGCAAAAAGAGTATCCCAACAAGGGTCCCAACTTTTCTCTCCCAACGCTCAATTTGTGCTCTTTTGAAAAATCTCTTAGCCCTCGGGGCTTAGTGTAGAGGTTATCGTGCTAACCATTTGGATACCAAATGGCTTAAATAAGAATGCCTGGACCCCCAAAATATATAATTATTAATACAACGGTTATCGTAAAAGTCTTATACTGTATGGCCGGAGTTACCGAAAAGACTGTGTGAATGGGAAAAAAGTGTGAATATTAAAAAAAAAAAAAAAAAAAAAAAAAAAAAAGCGGAAACACTTCATATCTTCCCGAACCACAGATATTCAAAGAACTAGAACGTTTTAGAAAACAATAAGAACATATTCATATATCTGATATCAATTTCCCAAAAACAAACAGACGTTCTCATTTATGATGCAAAATTTCCTCCAATAAACTCTCAATGACGGCCAGTATAACGTCGATATTTATAATAATTTTTATTTTGTTACTTTTACATCATTCATTGCCACTAAAATTGAAAAGATAAAACACGGTTTAACGATTTCATACATACAATGGCAAAAAATCGAGTGGGCCAACCTGCCCCGTCATTTTTGGGCCAACCTGCCCCAATATCATATTTGAAACAATTTTTGTCCCGCACAAATCCCGTTGATGTTTTTTAATTAAAATGCCATGGAGAAATAATCCTTATACTCTAACCTTTAAACATAGTGCTCACTTTTTATCCTCGAAGTAACCAAAAAGTAGATAAAACAATTTTATTCAACTAATGAAAATTTACTCCAAGGTGCAAAAAACGAATAAATGATCCTAGCTCATGCGAATTTACTCCGATCGCTATAGTTGTTTTGGCGGAAGGTGTGTGGCAGTGCTATTAACCTTCATTCTGATCCGTATCACAATCGTCCAATTATTCTGCGAAATATCGCGACTGGGCCGACCTGCCCCGTGGGCCAACCTGCCCCGGTCTCCCCTACATAATATACATATTCATTTATATATGTTGCTAACTTCATTGCATATAAAATGCTACTAACTTCACTTAGGTCCCCTTAGAGATTAGTTCACTTGAGTAGGAGCAAGTTCAAAGGAGCCACAAGCCAAATAATAAAGAAAAAAAAGTTCACAGTAGCTATTTGAAAACGACTGCAGAATAAGTAGTCGAAACGTTATATATTTTTAATAAATAATTAATACAAATGTTGTCTATAGTTAAAAAGTCCCATAATAATTTTAAATTATATGTTTTCGCCGGCGTCACGTTAGTGGTCTATAGAAATCTAATATAAAAGGAATTATGCCAAAAATGTGTTTAATTAATTTTCCATTAGATAAAAATTGTGTTACAAAATCATAATAACGATTTCATTTTTCCCATGACTGTGATTATAGATGGTAGAATATCTTTTAATAACGGACGATTGGTATTATTACGTCTATTATTTAATAGCTAGCTTTTATTTTTTCTTTAATGACGATGACTGATGCTGATGACCTTATTGGATTAGAAAATAGAAATTGCATTGAAACTCTCGATTTTCAATCTGTGGGCGCCATTGAGAGAGAGAGAGAGACTTTCTCTCTTTTTGATTTAACTCAAATGGGCTTCAGGAAGAGTAGAAGAGGAGGAGATGGGAATTTGATCAAGATGATGATAATGACGATGATGATCAAAAGGATGAAGGAAGGAATTTAGACAAATGCAAATCTTTTATGTAAGTGGCAAAGAGAGATTTATAAATTAATGTCTTTAGACAATAGCCAATTAATTATTTAATTAAACAAAATAAGATAATTTCTATATTCTTTAAACTTTTTTATGTATCTAAAACTATGGTCCAATGAAAAAATTAAACTTTGATTTTTTGAAAGCAGGCCTCAAAAATTTGACTATTTGATAATGTGTTTTTATTAGGAACCGACCGAATATTCGGTTTCGGCCAGTTTCGGCCAAAAATCATGGTTTCGGCCGTAGTTTCGGTTTCGGCCAAAAAGTGGCCGAACCTTTCGGCTGGCCGAAACCAGAGTCTGAAAAAATGGGATGAGACTCGCATGCAAAAAAAAAAAAAAGATCAAATAATTTGCACTTGAGGGAGAAAAAAAAATTTAGTTTCCCTAAAAAAAAGGTAAAATAATTTTCACGGGAGGGAAAAAAAAATTCAAAAAAAAAGGTAAAAATGAAAAAAAATTTTTATAGGAAATAGGCCTACAAGTTTCGGGTTTCGGTTACGGTTTCGGCCGAAACTAAGGTTGAGGCCGAATATTCGGTTTCGGCTGAAAATCTTGTTTCGGTCGGACCCTAGTTTTTACTCTTTCGTACACAAAGCATAGGTGTAGCCAGGGGGGGGGGGGTTCAAACCCCCCCCCCTATTAACCCAAGCCATGACTAGATATTTAATACAAATTATATTTTACATAGGGTAAGAGAAAGTAAAATATAATAATTTACTCTAGCTAAAAAAACAAACCAAAATGATTTACAAATACCCTAAAATAATCTTAAATTTTTGAAAAAAATTTCTTGATCCCCCCATCAAAAATTTCTGGCTACGCCAATGACACAAGGTATATATAAAAAGAAAGTATGGTAATGGTAAAAAAATTCAACTTCAAGATTATGATGATTCTCGGCCTTACTGAAATTAAAAAAAAAAAAAAACTTATGAACCTTTTATGATTAAAAATTCCTCTAATAACTTTTATGAAATTATGTCTGTGTATCTTTTGTGTGTTTGTAAGTGTGTGTACCAACACAATTATTTGGACCGTTTATTTTGAAAGTGGTGCAAGTCCATTTTCTATTGTTTCGAGAAAATGAAAGGTTAACATATCTGTTTATTAAAAAATCTATTTACCAGACCAATTTTCAACTGTACAAAAACATGGGAATGTTTTAAGAAATTTTCCACTAACTACTGTAGTTATACATAGAAAATTTACATTAATTTATGCATGAATTATGTGATATCTCATTTTTTAGAAAAAAATGGACTTACACCACTTTCAAAATAAACGGTCCATTTAAAAACAGATCGATAAAATTTGGTTTGTACCTCTTATAGGCCTACTAAAACTGTACTTTTGAAGTAAATACATCAAGTAGAAGTAGTACTTTATTTAATGTTTTTTCGAAAATTTTGAAATTTGTATTTTTTTTTTTGTTATATGAATATTATTTAAAATGTTTAATTTTTTATAATGTTTGATTATTATAAAAAGTGTAGATCCACAGTCAAAATAAAAAGTTACTGGCCTACGGGCTTGGTCTAGTTGGTAACGTGTCTACCTTCTATACCGAACCCGCGACGGGTTCGGACCCCAGGCAGTCCGATGATTTTATTTATCCATTTGGATACCAAATGCCTTAAATGGAAATGCCTGGACCCCCAATAGATATTATTATATAGGTTATCGTCCAAGTCTTAAATGGCCTAAGTTGCCGAAAAGACTGTGTGAGTGTGAATAAGAAAAAAGTGTGAGTGTTTAAAAAAAAAAGTTACTGAGGTGATTTTTTTTTTTTTTTTAATAATTTGGAAGGACTGATTTGATTGGTTGTGACCTATCAGAATATAAATAAATGCAAATGTCAAATTGTCTTCCTCGCTCGTTCTCTTTGTCTTGATATTTAGAGTAGATGTAGTAACGTCAAATTTTATAGGCGAATAACAAAATTAAGTCGAGCAATTTTGGATCTATTAAATCACAGCTTCTGTAATTAAGTTAAGACGCGACGAAGGACGATCGAATTAATTAAATATTTCATTAAGGGCATCAAGGAGAAGGAAGAAGGTGGCGAAGGGATAGAGTAAGTTCATTAAAATTTAGAAGGAGAAATATTATTAATTGTTATAGTGTAAAGGGAATCAAAAATTAATTGTTTTAATTGAATTAAGGATGAAATTTATTTTTATTCTTCCTATCTATGATAACAATGTAGAATCATATTTAAATTTTTAAACGTGCTATATTGCCTTTTAATCTCTCCCCTAGAGATCTGAAATTCTGCACATCGAATCGAATGATAATAGAGTGTTAATAAAATATAATTAATTTAATTTAACAAATTATGCAATATAAATTCTTCTTTTTTTACGTAATATCAATACACTAAAAAAGGTCCAATCAGTTTCAATCTTAGAAGATGGTCCCAACAAGGAGTTACAGTTATATAACCAGAAGTCTTCCCTTAATCGATTCCTGTTAATGATTTACAGACTGACAAAGGTCGAGAGTTTGCATTCCGTCCCCAAAAAATTTATTTCAATTAAAATCGGATACCAACTAATTGAATAAAGTCGGGGTCTAATGGCCTCAGATGCCGAAAAAGACCTTACACAAATTAAAAAAAAAAAAAACGATTTACAGACAGAAAAGAATGTTTTAAGAGAAGAACTTAAGATCTCTACCAACGTTAGATTGATATATGTATACTGTATTATATACTGTATTTTTTTTTTTTTTTTTGTAGGCTATACTTTATTGAAAAATTGTAGTCGGAGGCTAATCGGATAAGCTGCGGATTACGAATTTAGAGTTGCTATACAACTCGGGTTCAAATCCCACTTTGCCGTGAAAATTTTCAAACATTGCCAAGGTCTCCTCCGTCTCTCTGTAATTGGAGTTAATCTCTGTTGAAAGATGAGAAAATTAAAAAAAAGTCTACCTCATATAATAAAATATGCACATATAACGACTCACTGGAAACTGATAATTTCCAATAAAATTAGATCGAAAAAACAGAAGATTTTGGGAGTTTTATTGATGAAAAGACTACTCACCCATGTCTTAAGGGGGAGGGGGGGGGGAGGTGTTGCGCTTGTTTTCCCTTTAAAAGGGGGTTGTGTGTCTTATCACAAGTGCCCAAAATATATAAATAAATTAAATTTTCCAGAGGAGTTGGAATTATAGATAATAATATTTTTTATTTATGGTGGTTTTTTATTTTTATTTTTAAAATAAAAATGTTTTATATATTTTATTTTTTATTTTTTTTTTTTAAAAAAAAAAATATACTCTCCCTCCTCTTTTAAGGGGGGGAGGGGGGGGGGGATTTTTGGGAAATAAAGGCTAATACTAAATCTGCTGTTAGACTAGCCTGCCATCTTTTGCAAGAATGCTGAACTAATTTGACAGTTGATTTTAAATAAATCATCTAACCTTATTTTAAAAATTTCTTAATTAATATGTGATTAGTAATAGCAATAAAATTCATTTTTAAATTTAAAAAAATTAAAGATTATTGGGATTGATTTTTTTTTTTTTTTTTTTTTTTTTGTATTTGCTTGATAACAAAAAAATTAATTACGATAATTTTTTAATAAGTCATTAAAAAAATTATAGCTCGATGTCACAATAAACTCTTATGAATTTAATTCATTTTTAAAAAAACCGCATTGAAAAATTCCTTACAATAGTCTAGTTTTTTTTAAAGTACGTTTAGACGTCGCTCCTGAACCCTCTTAATAAATACATCAAATCAGTTGTTTAGATTTTCACAAACAAACAATTCCACTAAAAAAAATTCTAATATTTTGTCAACTCTCTATTGTAAAATAATGAACAAACAAAACATAATAGAACAAAGTAGTTCCTATATTTACAATCAGCATCTAATGAGCAAACTGTTCATTCGAAAGTCATAACACATTCAAAATCTCAACTACTACTAGTTAGTTAATTCATTCATAATGAGAAATCCAGGCACGTAACTCTCTGTTCAATTGAGGTACTCCACCCTCTCTCTCTCTCTCAACAAACTGAACAAAACGATTACTAGACACACACGTACATACATATTCCGGTACATACATTAAGAGAACATCCAGAGAAATTTCGACAAGTTTGCAACTAACTGTTCCATCATTAGTAAATTATCATGCCCAAAAGAAGAACTTTCTATTATTATTATATTAGAAAGGATAAATAAACTTGTGACAAAAAAGTTTGCAATCAGAGATAGTCTATATCAGTGGTTCCCAACCGGTGTGCCCCGGCACCCAAGGGTGCCGCAAGAATGCCTAAGGGGTGCCGCGAGATATTTAGATAAAAAAAAATAAAATAAAGAAGCGAAAAAATAAAGTTTTGCTAAAAAAAAGTCAAATGATTAAAATGGAAGCGGCAAAATTTTCCGTAGATCGGAAAAAATTAAGCTTTGCCAAAAAAAAAGGTCAAATGATTTTCACGCAAGGGAAAAAAAAATTGCCCCAGGGTGGAAAAAAATTTCGATTTGATAGGGAAAAAAAAGGAAGGGTGCCGCTAGTGTGTAATATTATTCCCAACGCACCTTTGGGGTGCCGTGGACTTCAAAAGGTTGGGAAACGCTGGTCTATATAAATAATAATTTTCTGCAATATAATTTAATTAATAGAAGAGTCTTTTAGTTTTATAAGAATGCCTGGACCTCCAATATGTATATTAATCAATAACGGATATCGTCAAAGTTTTATATGGCCTGAGTTGCCGAAGACTGTGTGAATGTGTGTGAGAGTGTGAGGTGTGAACGAGAAAAAAGTGTGAGTATTAAAAAAAATTGATTTTTTTAAACATTCACACTATTTTCTCAT
>JAKCPI010015395.1:0-124328 GCA_023213315.1 Euborellia annulipes
TACTTAAGCATAAGGTTATGAACTTTGTCAGGTCCGGGATGTATTTTTCGAACTTTGGAGAGCGTAGTCAAACTCGACCCTCGTAAAAGGAACATTATAACTCTCATTATTAGGGCGAATCAAAAATCAGGTCTGTACTCTCACTTAGGTTTTTGATATTCATAAAATGACTGGGATAATTTTGAAGAAGATGAGACAATCTTCGAGAAAAATTCTCCGGAAGCAGTTTTCCTACATCATATGGATTAGACAACTGGGTATTATTATGAACAATTGGTTTGAGTGATAAACTTTGACGTCCCTGTATCTTTTTCACTTTTTCCCAAACGACTTTACTCGGGGTGTGACAAGTAATGGTTGAGACGTACTTCTCCCAGGACAATTTCTTTGCCTTTTTTATCAAGAATTTTGCGCGTGCTCTCGTTTTTTTAAAAGATATCAAGTTTTCAGTAGTGGGGTATCTCTGGAATAGCCTCAATGATCTCTTTCCTCTCTTTAATGGTAGTTTCAATCTCACGAGACCACCACGGAACAGGGTTTTGTCTAACCCTAGTATTAGATCTTGGGATAGATACTTCGGCTGCACTTAAAATCTTTTTATAAAAGACATCAAGCTTTCTAAGGGTGTCATCATCTTCTCTGCATTCATAACTCGAGAGCTTTTCAAAGAGTGACCAGTTTGCCTTTTCAACCAACCATCTCGCATGAATTCTAGAAGGGATTTTGTTTTGATGATAATTTAAGATAATCGGGAAATGGTCAGAGCCACAGAGGTCATCATGAGTTCTCCAGGACACTTTACTAAGGAGGGAAGGCGACGCAATGGATAAATCGATTGCTGAGAAGGTGTTATAACCGTTACTAAAATGTGTAGGCGTTCCAGTATTTAAAAGAGACAAATTATTATCATCCAAAAAACTTTCTATAACTTTTCCTCTTGGAGAGGTGTGTTTACTACCCCCAGAGCAAACTATGAGCGTTCAAGTCAGCGAGAATCAAGAACGGTGACGGTAACTGACCAATAATGTTTTCCATCTCAACTTTATTCAAAGATTGGGATGGAGGAACGTAGATATTACATATTGTTAATTGCGGTGATTTGATTCGCGTTGCTACTGCTTGATAATGCGTATTAAGATGAAGGGGGGTGGCAATCAAATCATTTCGAGTTAAAATACTGACTCCGCCATGGGCCTTTACACCCTGGTCAAGGTCTTTTCTGAAAATATTGAATCCTTTCAGAGTTATATTCTGACAAGAACGAGCGTGAGTCTCTTGAAAACACAAGATCAATGGATTAAAGGTGTTGATGAGAAGTTTTATCTCCTCTAGCTTTGAAAAAAACCCATTCACATTCCATTGTAAGATATTATTAACATTAATACTATTACCAGCCATGAACAAAGATAAAAGAGAAAAGATCGTTGAAAGGAATAGACAGCGATTGGGGAAGCGCATCGTCAAACCTCCTTTTAAAATGAGGATTTATGTAGCCCTTTTTTTCTTAGGTGCTTTTTTTCGAACTTTGTCTTCATCCTTTTGGACAAGTCCTGACTTATTCAAAATAGTCTTCAGGTTAATTTTTAAACTTGGAACAAGTGTTTCACCTGTGTTAGTTGAAGTCTGCAGAGGATACAGGGATTGACCTCCCTCATCGTCTGCCTCCGTATCGGTAGTTTCGTCTTGTTCCATATTAGTAGCCTCATTGTATACCAGATTAGTTTCCCTATTCCTTATCATATTAATAACCCCATCACTTTCATTATTAATAGCAGCTTCATCTCGTCTAATGGTAGTATCTGCAACCCGTTGATCTAACTGGACATATTGGTTCCTATTTTCAGGAATCAACTGATTAATTCTATCAGTTAGAAATGATATTTGCTTTGTCAGCAGCAGAACAGTCTTCTTGAGCTCTTCACAAGAGCTACAAGGTTTACCGTTCTCAGCTGTTGAGGCGTAAGACTTTTTCTTCTCCGAATCTCCCTCTGACGCAAGCAGTTGTTTTTTAGCTGCAAAGTAAGAGATATTTTGGACAACCGAGATGTCTATTATCTTTTTTCCCTTACGTAACTAGGACATTCGCGGGAGATGGCTGGGTGATCCCCTTTGCAATTGATACATCTGGGTGAATTCTGGCACGGTTGATTTTTATGGGATATCTCCCCGCAGATCCCACAAATCTCAACCTCGGATGTGCACCGAGTTGTTGTATGTCCAAGTCCCTGACATTTAAAACATCTCATGGGAGGAGGAATGTATTTCCTAACACTAAGGTTGAGATATCCTGCTCTGATATTTAAAGGTAGAGTTGAGGTTGAAAAAGTCAAAATTATTAGAGGAGTTGTTAGCACTTCGCCATTTACTTTACGAGTTATTTTATGCAAATCAATTACATATTGCTCCCTCAATTCATTAAGTATCTCTTCTTTTGGTAGTTCTATTAAATCTTCGCAGTAAATAATACCTTTAGAGGAATTCAGTTTTAAGTGTGGCTCAATTTTTATAGGGATTTCGTCGGTCAATTTATTCAATTTTAGCAGAGAAGTAGTTTGTTTGTCAAAATATGTTTCTATTAAAATGGTCCCATTTCTTATTTTTTTAATTAATTTTACTTGGCCAGCATGATAAGAAATTACTTTATTCAAAAGAAATGGTGAGACTTTTAATAAATTTTTTGAATTATCTTGATGACTCATAACTAAAAATCTAGGCAAATTAAGAAATTGCCCTGCATCGTTCGATTTAGATGTATTCATGTTTTGATTTTGTCTATCGGGGCTCGCCTGCCGGGCGCGTTTATAGGCATCCCGTGTCGGGCGACTTTCTCCTGAAGGTGTGAGAGAGGGGGGCATCCCGCCCCCCTCTTCCCCTAACTGAGGCATTATTAAACTCCTGCTTCGAGCAGGTTAACAATTAAAAGAAAAACACTGTACACAATACGAGTGTAGATATATGTGTTGGCGAAAAGAGAGAAAAGAAAAATATAAATATTACTTTATTACTTTCTCTTACCTATGTATATATGTAATATATATATAGAGAGAAAGTATTGGTTTCATGTCAAAAATTCGATGTCGAGATTTTGATGGATCTTCACGTTTTGAGGTCCCCTGAATCCAAAAAAGTGGTTTTCGCGACATGGTCTGTCTGTGGGTGGGTGGGTGGGTGGGTGGGTGTGTGTGTCTGTGTTCACTTTTAAGCATGAAGGAATTGAGCTATGAGGCTGAAATTTTATATATAAGTTAAACACCCCCCGGGACCGGAAAAATAAGCTTTTAATCAAAATCGGCCAAAGAGTACTAGTACTTTACTGATGTACTTTTTCAGTTTTTTTCGATTTTCTCAAAATTCGCTCTAACGATTTTGATTAAAATTCAAAAATCAATTATTTTTTAGATGCTCTTTCAAATGTATATTCTAGTTTTGCCCTCAAAATTGATTGAAGACCACTTTACTCTTGCACTCCATAGAAAAGATAGGAGAAATGGTTGCCATGGTAACAAAATATAAATATTTTCCCATACTTATAAATTTTACATCTGAATTCAAATATTCCCTACTGCCGGGAACTAAATACATGTCGACACAAAAAATCTGGTGTGACAAGCACAGTACACAACTTTCGATTACCGAAGGTAAGAGAAAGTTGTGTGCTGTGCGACAGTCACACCAGATTTTCTGTTTAGAGGCGCTCGCAGTACGCACGTCCAGCTGCGACCACAACACTCACAGTACTGAGATTAAATTTATATCTATTGAAATTTTCCTGAATTCTAGTTAAGGGGTCAGAATTGTTTATCTTATTTACATAGAATAAATCATTATTCCTACTTTGTCTATTACATTTGAATTTTATCTGTTCTAATAATGATGGACACATTAACAATTTTATGTAGGAATAATATATCATTTTTTATTATTAGTTGATCAAGTGGTCCAAGTCCAATTAATTTACATATTAAAGGGAAATTATAAAATTTAAAAAGTTTCAGGTATTTACAGTAGACATGCCACACAAATTTGTTTATTATTTTTTCAAAATTGTTTATGTTTCTTTCACCAGCCCAAATTACGGAGTCATAAATCATCCTACTTAATACTAGCCTTCTGAATAAAGTGATGACACAATTTTTTTTACAAAAATCTCTTGAGGCGTTTTGAATCAGCCCCTGTAAAATGGCGAGGTCCATTAATAAACTTATATTTTACTTGGGGGTAGCTAAACTAAAAAATTCTTAGAGTGTTTAATAGTCAGGTCTGCATTTTGCCAAAGATTCGGCCTCATTTATTCGAGTTATAGCGTTTGATTGAAAAGCGGACGAATGAGGGAAAAAAAGCCAGCCGCTAATAACGCACGTCTCCTTGGCTAGGTGCTCGGGCCGATCGTGATTTGGAAAATCTAATTGACACTTCCATCAGTCGAAATAAGGCTCAATTTCGTCTTTTCAACGTTAAATTTTAGAAAATTTAATCAGAATATTGAAATTATTTGGTTAAAAATTAGATTATTGAAGGTAATAATAGTAAGTTGTGTGCTGTGAGACCAGTCACACCAGATTTTTTTCTGATAATCTCTTAAAATTATTCTTTCTTATTACATTATTAAAAAATCTGGTGTGACTGGTCGCACAGCAGACAACTTTCTCTTACCTTCGGTAATCGAAAGTTGTGTTCTGTGCTTGTCCCACCAGATTTTTGTGTCGACATGTATTTAGTTCCCGACCATAGGGTACGATTGAATTCAAGATGTAAAATTTATAAGTATGGAAAATATTTATATTTTGTTACCATGGCAACCATTTCTCCTATCTTTTCTATGGAGTACAAGAGTAAAGTGGTCTTCAGAAGATTTCAATTGCAAAATGAGAATATACATTTTATAGAGAATCTAAAAAATAATTGATTTTTGAATTTAAAAAAAAATCGTTGGAGCAAATTTTGAGAAAATCGAAAAAAAACTGAAAAAGTGCATCAGTAAAGTACTAGTGCTCTTTGGCCGATTTTGATTAAAAGCCTCGTGTCGCGTCCCAGGGGAGTGTTTAACTTAAATATAAAATTTCAACCTCCTAACTCTTTTCGTTCTTGAGATATTTTGTTCACAGACACACACACACACACACAGACAGACCATGTCGCGAAAATCACTTTTTTGGATTCAGGGGACCTCAAAACGTGTATATCCATCAAAATCTCGACATCGAATTTTTGACATGAATTTAATACTTTCTCACTATATATATATTACATATATACATAGGTAAGAGAAAGTAAAAACGAATAAAATAAAAAATATGAGATCCACGTTAGATGACATTTTTTTTAATTTTTCCTAAATAATAAAATAATATTTATTTATAGTTTTTCCGAGTTTTTCATTTAATCCAACTGTCTTGTCTCTTGCTAAAGGCTCAAGGGCCTTCCTTTTTACTTTCTCTTAGCCTATATATGAAATATATAGGAGAGAAAGTATTGCGATCATGTCAAAAATTCGATGTCGAGATTTTGATGGATATACATGTTTTGAGGTCCCCTGAGTCCAAAAAAGTGGGTCCCGCAAATTGGTCTGTGTGTGTGGATGTATGTATGTATGTGTGTGTGTCTGTATGTGTGGACAGATTTTTAGCATGAAGGAATTGAGCTACCGGATTGAAATTTTATATTTAACTTAGGTACCTCTCCCACACGCTCAAAATAAGCTTTTGAACAAAATCGGCCAAAAAGTACTAGTACTTTACTGATGTACTTTTTCAGTTTTTTTCGATTTTCTCAAAATTCCCTCCAAGGATTTTTTTTAAAATTCAAAAATCAATTATTTTTTAGATGCTCTTTAAAATGTATATTCTCATTTTGCCGTTGAAATCTTCTGAAGACCACTTTACTCTTGTTCTTCATAGGAAAGATAGAAATGGTTGCCATGGTAACGGAATTTAAATCTTTTTCTTTTTTTTAGATTAAAAATCAATTATTATTTAAATTCCCATTTTTTTAAAATTTATTTGTGTCTTTAATTGTTTCAAAGAAAACATAAATGTCTCTCTCTCACTTGCAAACATTATCGTCTCTCTCTACTCTTTTTAAATTCCCTTTCCACCTTATCTTCGCATAGAAACAATGTTAATTTCCTATAGGGATTTGTATGTTAATTTCGATTCAAAAGGGGGTCCCCTTTAGAACTTTTTAGGCATTTAAAATTTTTTTTTCCAATTCTTATGAAATTTTGTATTTATTTACGATTCTCTATTGTGTATAAAATGTCCAAATATGAGATTAAAATTTTGAAAAATAACCATAGTTTATTTCAAGCAGTCAACATTTAAAATCCAAGTTTGAAACTAAGGTGCTATCGGAAACTAAATATATCTCGACACAAAAAATCTGGTGTGACCAGCAACAGTGTGCCACTTTCTCTTACCGAAGGGTAAGAGAAAGTTGTGTGCTGTGCGCCAGTCACACCAGATTTTTTCTATATGATTAGGAAATTTTTATTTATTAAGTTCAAGTAAAAAGTTCAGGGGACGAATTATTGAAAGAGAGAAGTCGAGGACATACGTAATAATTATGCTAGTTCTATCTAATCACAACGCAAGGCATATGATACATCTTTTGATTTGAGAATGTAGTGAATACAGTATATAATCCAGATATCGAATCAATAAACATTGATTTTATATAATTTTAATCAATTTCAAAAAATTCATGCTTTTATAGATGTGACTAATATCTTATTAAATAGTCGGAATTAGTATTTGACTTAAATGATTATGCTTCAGGAATTAATGCTGACTCCAATGCACTATTTCTTTATCTAGAATAGATTTTTATTAATTTGAAAAAGAAAAATTCATCTGTCAAAATGAATTTGGAAAATTGCTTTTTTATTATTTTTAGGACATTCCTTGGCCAAAATTTGATTGTTTTAGTTAGAATATTTTGTATATTAATTTATTCATTCGATATCAAGTTCTAAATTTGTTTATTTTATTAAAAATCTGGTGTGACTGGCGCACAGCACACAACTTTCTCTTACCCTTCGGTAAGAGAAAGTTGCGCACTGTGCTGGTCACACCAGATTTTTTGTGTCGAGATATATTTAGTTTCCGATAGCACCTTAGTTTCAAACTTGCATTTTAAATGTTGACTGCTTGAAATAAACTATGGTTATTTTTCAAAATTTTAATCTCATATTTGGACATTTTATACACAATATAGAATCGTAAATAAATACAAAATTTCATAAGAATTGGAAAAAAAAATTTTAAATGCGTAAAAAGTTCCAAAGGGGACCCCCCTTTGAATCGAAATTAACATACAAATTCCTATAGGAAATTAACATTAGGCCTATGAGAGAAGGCGGAGAGACAGGCGATAATGTTTGCAAGTGAGAGAGAGAGAGATATATGTTTTCTCCTAAGCAATTAAAGACACAAATAAAATAAAAATAAATGGGAATTTAAATAATAATTGATTTTTAATCTAATAAAAAGAAAAAGATTTAAATTCCGTTACCATGGCAACCATTTCTATCTTTCCTATGAAGAACAAGAGTAAAGTGGTCTTCAGAAGATTTCAACGGCAAAATGAGAATATACATTTTAAAGAGCATCTAAAAAATAATTGATTTTTGAATTTTAAAAAAAATCCTTGGAGGGAATTTTGAGAAAATCGAAAAAAACTGAAAAAGTACATCAGTAAAGTACTAGTACTTTTTGGCCGATTTTGTTCAAAAGCTTATTTTGAGCGTGTGGGAAGGTACCTAAGTTAAATATAAAATTTCAATCCGGTAGCTCAATTCCTTCATGCTAAAAATCTGTCCACACATACAGACACACACACATACAGACACACACACACACATACATACACACACACACACACACAGACCAATTTGCGGGACCCACTTTTTTGGACTCAGGGGACCTCAAAACATGTATATCCATCAAAATCTCGACATCGAATTTTTGACATGATCGCAATACTTTCTCTCCTATATATTTCATATATAGGCTAAGAGAAAGTAAAAAACATCAAATTACGCTTATTAGAAAAAAAAAAAGGCGGGAGTGTCATTAACAAACCCCCATTTTAAGGGGGGTGTGGCTAAATAAAAAAATTCCTATGACTTTATAATAGATAAAAGAGACCAGTTTTGCATTTTGCCACGAATCCATAAATAAATAGAGAGAGTTTTTGAAAAGCTATCTCGCACAAGAAAAAGAGGCCCGAAGAGGATTGCTCACTTGTCCCTGCCTGATCTCTGGGCGCCCGGGTGATTTAGAAAAAAACATTTGATGCTCTTCCATCAATCGAGATAATTGTCAAATTGATTTCATCTTTTTATACTCAAATTTTATACAAAATTTTATTTATTAAAGGCGAATGTTTATAAAAAAAATTCAACTCTTTAAGGAATAAAAAATTCCAATTTTATCTTCAATCAAATTGATGTTTAAACTCTCATAAATATTTTTAATAATTTGTCTAAATCCCAACTTGCAAAAAGCAGATAAAAAATCTCATGTGTTTTATTCCCTTGATGAAGTTTTTTTTTTTTACAACATTTTTACTTTTTTTTAATTTCATTTAAGGTCTTTTTCGGCATCGAAGGCCATTTAGACCCTGTCACTATTTATTTAAATTAATTGGTAGCCAATCCATTTTAAATACATTTTTGTCGCCCAGGACTGGATGCGAACCCGCGACCCTTGGTACAAATGGCCAGTACGCTAACCACTACACCAGGGCTCCTTGAAAAAGAAGTTAGACAATAAAAAACAAAAATCTGGTGTGACTGTATTTTATGTAATAACAAAAGATGGTCCAATTGATTGAGCGGATGCTGGAATTATTTTTTTTAATATTTAGGGCGCTAATATAACGAACGCATTGAGAGCTTAAAGGGTTGTAAAATTGAAGAAAAATTCAGAGAACATCATCTTTGCACTCTTCTGATAAGTTGGTTATATGGACCCTGTTATGCAAATGTGTGTCAAAGACCAGACATCGAATTTTGAGAAAATCAACATTAAAGTTTTTCTGATTTAAATTGTTTTTATTAGATTATATATCATTTTTTTTGTCAATTGTGCAAGTAAATACTGTAATTATGGCAGATATTCATAAATTATCTCTAAAAATATGACTAATTTCAAGAAAAACAATAAAATATAAAAAATTATTTTTGCCAAATTCTCTAAGTCCAATTATATTTGCAAAAATGCTTCAAAGTCTCTTCAAAAATTAAAACGGAGATATTATTAAAGTTCTTTTATGGTTATATTTAATACTAGTAGCATAGAAACTTTTTATATCAAAATTACATTAATCAATTTTAAATAGTATTAATATTTTAAAATTAAATACAAAGTGATAAGAAAATTTTCTCATCAATTAATTCCTGAATGGAAGTGAACATGGCAACAGTAAATCAAAGTTTTAATAATGAAATTGACTTAATATCGAAATCGCACTGATCCTCATCTTCCCCACATAGCACAAAATATTGCAGGAATGTTGCAGGAATATTATTTCAAAACATTCGAAATATTGCATGCAATATTCCTGCAGCATTCCAGCAACATTCCTATGTCCGCGTTTTTTTTATTCAGGGAATATTGTCACAATATTGAAATACAATATTGCCAGAATATTGCTCAGCAATGTTGCCAACATATTGCGATGTAATGTTACCATAATATTGTGACACAATATTGCATGCAATATTCCTGCAGCATTCCAGCAACATTCCTATGTCTGCGTTTTTTTTATTCAGGGAATATTGCCAAAATATTACAATACAATATAGCCATAATATTCCATTTCATACTATGTTCCTATATTGAGATGCAATGCATATATGCATTGCACGCATGTGGTGATATAATATATATACTGTATATGTAATATAATAAATTCACGACATGCGTGCAATGTACATATGCATTGCATCTCAATATACTGTGGACATAGTATGAAATGGAATATTATGGCTATATTGTATTGTAATATTTTGGCAATATTCTATATATATATAATATAATAATATCACGACATGCGTGAAAAAGAAATACATTTGAGGTAGGATCCTAACTCAAAACCTAATGTCGCTGATATTATAAATATATATTTTATTTACAATAATGCAAAAAATATTCCTGTAATATTTCTACAATATAGCAATTTATTTAATGTGTTAAGATTAAAGTTAAAATAGTTGCACGGGAGTAAAAATCATCAATTTTTTTTTTATTTCACTTTAACGTTACAGCAAAAACAAAACGTCCCCAGCTGTGTATTCTTTGACGTGTCAACTCTTCCCTCTCTTCATTGAGCTTGCCAGTTTCAGGCCCGAGATGTGGCACCTATCTATTCTCTTTCCGGCTCTTGCACTGTGAATACTGTATCGGATAATTGGTCGGTGACTTCATATGGACCAACCCATTTAAGCAATAATCCGGCGCATCTTTTTTGGCTCCGGCGTCACTTAGGGTTAGATTTCTTCTCCAAACCAAATCCCCAATCCCGAATTTCGACATGACTTCCTATAATAAATTTTATTATTATACTATTTGCCAATGTTAAAATTGCCTCGGTATTTGCACTTACCATTTCCTTTTTCTTCCTCCTCGTTTCAATTTTTTTCACAAAGAAATTAACTGCCCTTTTGTTCTTCATAACCAAAATATTCGAAATGGAACCAATTTTTGCATTTCGCTTCACATCGAATATTCAGTGTCTCCTTTTCCGGTCTTAAGCATTTCTTTGCAGCACATACCGATTTCACGTTGGGCGCCATTTGTCAAGATTAAAATTAAAATAGTTGCACGGGAAAATCAACAACTTTTTTTTATTTATCTTTAACAACAAAAACAAAGCGCCCCCTCCAGCTGTGTATTCTTTGGACGTGTCAAATGAAATCAAATTATTACAAAATTTTTTTGAAATATTGTGAAAATATTCCAGCAATATTTTTTTTGCAATATTTCAAATAAAATATTGCTGTAATATTATTATAATAATGTAAAAAATTTTTGTTATAATCCGATTCAAAATTTCTTTGCAATGTTACAGTAATATACCAGTAATATTTTTTTGGAATGTTGCAAATAAAATATTGCTGGAATATTATCACAATATTTCAAAAAAATTTGTTGAACCGAATATTGAAAATTTTTTTTCAATATTACAATAATATTTCACCAATATTATATTTGTAATATTGCAAAAAAATATTGCTGGATTATTTCTATAATATTACAAAAAATTTTAGGAAAATTTGTTCTAAAAATTTTTTTTAAATATTATAATAATGTTCCAGCAATATTTTATTTGCAACATTCCAAAAAATATTGCTGCGATATTGCCACAATGTTGTAAGATAGAAAGATTCCTGCAACATTCCAGCAATATTTTGTGCTCTGTGGGTAATTATCAGGAATAATATCAAAAAATTAAATTTTGACATCTACGAATTCATTTCTCATTTTTCAAAAAAAAGGATTTTGGTTTATTTAAGGTAAATAATATATAATATTATAGATTAAATAACTTTTTATTGGTTGTTTACATCATAAAAAACAACGTGTTAGGAACATAAATCATTATTGCAAAATGAAAATCCTGCATTGAAATATTGTAAAAATAATTTTAAACTTTTACTTTAAATATAAATTTTTTTCGGACATATTTCATACAAAATATTATTAAATATAGCATTTGAAATAATATTCCGTGCTTAACTTAATTTTGAATTTTTTTTTGGAGTTGACACACATTTGCATAACAGGGTCCATATAGCCTTAATAAAAAAATTTCTAATAAATAAAATTTTAGCCACGTGTGAATATTCTCTAGGAAATTCTGAATTGATTACAAAAAATCCGATACAATTTGGATTAAAGATGACGGAATTTTAGACAAGTGAAGTTTCAAGGTTTTTTTCTTCTCCCGTGTTAATTAATTTGCTTCTGTTAACTCGAGCAAAGGAGGGGAAGTGACAGCGCCCCGCCCTCCCCCCCCCCCTCGCTCCCATTGTCGACTGGCTGCTTGGCGCCACCTCGCCCCGCCCCTTCTCTTATTTTTCATTTGATTATTAACTAAATTTATTTCCTCTTTATTTAAAATTTACAGCACCTAGCTGTGAATTCCTCGAAACGATTATATATAACAACCTTGGAAATTCTCATGATGGAAATTCTATAATATGTACCATTATAAAATAATAAAAAAAAATCATAAAGATTTCTTTATTGGGTTCTAAAATCATTCATTCCATATGGTCTTCACTTGAGGGGGGATTCTCTTTCTTCAATAGCCGGCCATACACGAACGGTTATTTTTGACGGGCCAAGCCCGCACGTCACTCCCGTGGGTTTAACCCACGGGACTGACCTGCCGGCCAAGGCCTGTCTGTCGTCCACTAACGTGCAGGTCGCGTCCGCCAACAAACCCACCCGCGGACTTCACCTGTACGTGTGTGGTGTAAACCCGCGGTTTTTCTTCCATTTCTCGCGGGTCTGAGACCTTTCATGCATGCTCGATGGCGAGAGTGACGGGCCACGGGTTTTTCAACATAACCTTACATTTAGGCAGCCATTTTTATTAGATTTTTAGTTTTTATCTCTGAATCTGTCTCTGATATATCATTATAACCTATAAAATTAATGTAAAATAATTAAAATAAATTAATAATTATTATAATAAATTAATAATTATAATTATTAAAATAAATAAATAATTATAATTATTAAAATAAATTAATAATTATAATTATTAATTTATTATAATAATTATAATTATTAATTTATTATAATAATTATAATTATTTATTTATTTTAATAATTATAATTATTAATTTATTATAATAATTATAATTATTAATTTATTATAAAAATTATAATTATACATTGATTTTATAGGTTATAATAATATATCAGAGACAGATTCATATCAGAAAAATGGCCGGCTAAATATTAGATTATGTTGAAAAATTAAATTAAAATAAACCTGTCAATTTTAACTGAGGGTTTGGCCTGCCAGCTAGATCCGCCCGTGTGTGTGCAAGCGTCAGGCCGCGATTCTGGGGCTTTGCCTGCTGTCCGATAGTCCCGCCACTAACGTACAGGCCGCGCCCGTGATTTTCCAAGAAAAAACCGTCACCTGTCAAAAATACCCGTTCGTGTATGGCCGGCTAATGTCTTTTATCTGAAAAAGCGTGCCAGCCACATAAAGAATAAATTGAAAATAATTTTGATTTAGAAAAAAAATTTTCGAGTGTTTTCTGATAATATCAGAGAAGGAAAAAAAAAACAAATCTTTTTTTTTTTTTTTTAAACATTCACACTTTTTTCCTCATTCACACAGTCTTTTCGGCAACTTAGACCATTTAAGACTTTAAACGATATCCGTTATTGATTATTAAACATATTGGGGTCCAGGCATTTATATTTAAGTCATTTGGTATCCAAATGCCTTAAATAAAATTATCGGACTGCCTGGGGTCCGAACCCGCGACGTTCGGTATAGAAGGTAGAAAAGGTACCAACTACTCAAGCCCCGTGGGCAAAACAAATCTTAAGAAAAAGAAATTTTTTAAACTTTTTATAGCCCATTCATTTTTTTCTCTTACCTATATATATATATATATATATATATATATATATATATATATATATGTTAATATATAAAGTATTGAATTCATGTCAAAAAATTCGATGTCGAGATTTTGATGGATATACACGTTTTAAGGTCCCCTGAATCCAAAAAAGGACAGACATGGTCTGTCTGTCTGTGTGTGTGTGTGTTCAATTTAAAGCATGAAGGAATTGAGCTAGGAGGTTGAAATTTTATATTTAATCAGGATTCGCAGGGACTTTGCAGCCAGATTAAATAAAAAAATCTTTTATTTAATTTTTATTTGCCGACGTTTCGGTCGCAATCACGACCTTCATCAGGGCAAATATTGTTAATTATATACGATCTTAGGTATCTTATTATTTATTGCAATTAAACACAATTTCTTTTTAACTTTGATATATACAAAATGTTATCATTTACTTGCTGCTCGGAGGTCTCTTATTCAAAAAAAAAAAAAAAAAAAAAAAAATTTTTTTTAAGAGACCTCCGAGCAGCAAGTAAATGATAACATTTTGTAGATATCAAAGTTAAAAAGAAATTGTGTTTAATTGCAATGAATAATGATACCTAAGATCGTGTATAATTAACAATATTTGCCCTGATGAAGGTCGTGATTGATGACCGAAACGTCGGCAAATAAAAATTAAATAAAAAGATTTTTTTATTTAATCTCCTGGCTGCAAAGTCCCTGCGAATCCTGACTAAATCTCGACAGCCAAAAAACATCAATTTTATGTTTAAGTTAGGCACTCACCTGAGGCGTGAAAATAAGCTTTTAATCAAAATAGGCCAAAGAGTAATTACTTGTAATTCACTGATACACTTTTGTAAAAATATTCGCTCGCTTTTGCTAAGACATTCCATTTATATATTGCCCGTCTGTCAGTCTCTATTTAAAAACAACTATACGTGTGTATGTGATAAATTTAAAGCATGAAAGAATTGAGCTTAAATTAAGTTAGACACCTCCCTGAGACGTATCACGAAGCTTTAAAAAAAATCGGCCAAAAAGTACTAGTATTTACTTGTTCAGTTTTTTTTTCTTAACGATTTTGGTTAAAATTCAAAAAAATCTATTTTTTTTTTTAGATGTCACACCAGATTTTTATTTTTTTTTTTATAAATAATCTAGATACATGTATCTATTCCAATTGATTTCCCCGGATGTTTTAAAGTTTTTCAATATTGAGTTTTGTCACTATCTCTAACCTCTCGGTCACGAGAGGGAAGTTTTTCCTTTTTATTTATTTCGGTTGTAGGTCAGAGACCAGCCCAGTGGCGTAGTGAGCTTAACTCGCGCCCGGGGGACAATACCTTTTTAGCG
Source organism: Euborellia annulipes (assembly GCA_023213315.1). Taxonomy (NCBI): domain Eukaryota; kingdom Metazoa; phylum Arthropoda; class Insecta; order Dermaptera; family Anisolabididae; genus Euborellia; species Euborellia annulipes. The sequence goes on from JAKCPI010015395.1 coordinate 14,960, forward strand.
CCCCCCCCCCCCCCCCATTCGAAAACCATATAATATTATATGTAAAATATACATAATTATTATATTACACTGGCACTAAATTTAAAATATATTTTCCAGAAATCAATTATAATAAAAATAAAAATTATCCAGCAATATTTTGTTTTGCGGACCATTTGGCGCCCATTTGTGAGTAGTGCCCGGGGCATGATGACCCCCTTGCCCCCCTCCCCCTCTCGCTACGTCACTAGCTACTATCTATCTATTAAACACAACACAAGGCATGTGATACATCGTTTCTGGATAAAATTTCACCTTGAATAAGAATTTGCATACGAAATTTTAATATCTCTAATAGTTTTCGATTAATTGATACAAATTCTAAAAATATAAGATTTTTAATTTAACCACTTCTTAAACATATGACACGGGGAAAATATGGGGGATTTGATGAGGATTAAGAATCTACTTTTGTTATTTTTGTATCTCAATTATTTTTCGAGTTATACTCAAAAAACGATACAAAATTTGAGAAGGCTTAATATCATTAAACATAAAAGGTAGAAGATATTTAAGATATCGAATAAATTTTGTATTTAATGCAGATAACGAATCAATAAACACCAATTTTATATCTTTTTTAGTTTTTAGCAAATCTACGAAAATTCAAGCAAACATAGATGTCACATTCTCTTATTAAATAGAGCAAACTAGTAATTGACATAAATGTGTAAGATTCAGGATTTAGTGCTGATTTTAATGCACTATTCACTATTTCTATATATTGAATAGATTTTTTTTATTATTTTGAAAAGAAAAAAATTCATCTGTCAAAATAAATTAAAAACGATTTTTTATTTTTTTTTTTTTTTTTTTAAAACATTCACACTTTTTTCTCATTCACACTCACACTCACACACACATTCACACTGTCTTTTCGGCAGCTCAGGCCATATAAGACATTTACGATAACCGTTATTTATGAATTTATATATATTAGGGTCCAGGCATTTTTATTTAAGCCATCTGGTATCCAGATGGCTTAAATAAAATCATCGGACTGCCTGGGGTCCGAACCCGCGACGCACAGTGGGCTGAAATCGAAAAAAAGCGGCCATAATTATCTTTTTTTGGGCGGATTTTTACAAAATTAAAACGATACATACAGAATCATATGTTCTTCTATACCCTTCAATATTTTCATGTTTTACCGAAAGGGGTTGAAATTACCCCTTGACAAAGTTGAAAAAAAAAATTATGATGTGTGAATTATAAAATAAAACTTATGTCAAAAAATCAAAAAAAATATGCTTTTTACAAAAATGACATTTATTTTTACAAAAAACATTCATGGGGTGAACTACCCCTTACTGAAGGGAGCAAAAAAATATTTTTTTTTTTGATAATTACAAGCAATATGTCTTTATATACATTTTAATGGATGCTGATTCCAAAGATGTCATCTATTTTTACAAAAACATACATGGGTGAACTACCCCTTATTCAAGGTGTCAAAAAAAATTTTGCTTTGATAATTACAAGCAATATGTCTTTATATACATTTTAAAGGTCACTTGTTACAAAAATGTCATTTATTTCTACAAAATATATACATGGGATAAACTACCCCTTACTCAAAGGGTCAAAAAATAATTTTTTTTATATAAGCTTATACAAGCAATAATTCTTTATATACATTTTAATGGATTGCTGATTACAAAGATGACTTATTTTCTCTTCCCTCAACATTGGGGGGAGGGGCTCGAACCCCTTGGGCCCCTTGGACTCGGCTTCTATGTCTCTGTCATTATACTTAAATAAAAATTATTTGCTAAAAAATAAATATCATTACTAGAGACCGGACAAAAAAGCATAAAAAAATGGAAAAAAAAGTGCTTAAAAAAGCATAAAAAACTTGAATAATAAGTTGTTAAATAAGCATAAAAGTTGAAAAAAAGCATCTCATAAGCAATTTTTACTCATACCAATGGCGTATACAAATTCTTTTTTTAAAGAAACTAAATTTATTCCCCCCACCCTGCGAAAAATTTTGTTTTTTGCGGAACCAAATTTTTTCACCCTGCGGAAAAATTTTTTTACAATGCTATAATTTTTTTTTTTTTTTTTTTTTTTTTTTTTGGGAGGGGGCCGCCCCCCCCTTATACACGTCCCTGGTGTATGCGTGTGTGAATGGGAAAAAAGTGTGTTTTTTAATAAAAAAAAAAAAAATTATAAATTTTCGTAAAATAAGTTCAAATAAGCACGAAAGGGAAAAAAAAGCATGAAAACTCAAAAAAAGCAAAAAAAGCATAAAAAATGCAATCTCAATGCACTTAGTTTTTCCTAATTCGTATAGAAATTAAATATCTAATGGTTGCTTATAAAATTGAGCAATAAGCATTTTGCTTAAAATCCGGTCTCTAATCATTACTATAATATAAAGCCACTAACTTCTGTTTTATGTTCCTGTTTACCACTCTCTCTCGCTGATTGGCCAGAGACAAAGGAAGTGGAGTCAGCGAAGGAAATTTAAAACTTTAAAGTCGAGCAATTGCAAAATTTCCAAATAATGAGCAAGAATAAATTTGATGCACTTGCTCATCGAAGGCATGTAAGAGGGTCCAGGGGGGCTTTACCACTTGTATACAAAAATTATATAGTTATTTCAATAATATTAATAAGAATATGAACAAGAAAAGATACAATTTTCAAATATTGGATATTCCCTTTTCATAGATTATTTTTTCAAAAGATTATAAAATTTGAGGCCCCACCGTAAAATTTTATGGTCATTCTAATAATAGCCTGATTTTATTTTGTCCGTCAGCCCTTTGTCACGTTTCAATATTATCTGTAAAGCAGAGAGAAGTTCATATGGTTTGAGGGAAATCATTTCTTTTTCTGCCGATTTAATTATAAAAAAATTAATAAAAATTCGGCGGGCAAATTCGGGCAAAAAGTTTCAATGCAATCATGTTCTACAAGTATTCTAGTTTCAGAATCTATTGAGTTTGTTAGGGATCCGCATGGATCCCATATACTTTTTGAAATTGAAAAAAAATTTATATTGCTTTTTTTTTACTTACAAAAAAAATTTATTTAAAAATAAATAACTGAAATACAAGAAAAACAAAAATATTTTCAGAAAGAAGATAAATTTATCTATGATTCAAAAAAAAATTTCATTAAAATTGGATTAATATTAATACATTAAAAAAATTTCTGAATATCGACTTAAAACGCCAAGAAAAGTTAGTAAGTTTTCTTGCCCACTTTGGCGCTCTATAACTCTGGTTTGGATTGGGTAAAAAAAAATGAATTATTGTCCTGAGGTCCACATATAGTCTTTTATTGGTGTGCAAAACGTTGGCTTTATATTTTGAAGTTCATTTTTTCGAATTATGGCCGCTTTTTTCCTATTTCAGCCCACTGTGCGACGTTTGGTATATGAGGTTAGCACGCTAACCTCTACACCACGCCCCGTGGGCTCGATTTTTTTATTATTTTTAGGACATTCCTTGGCCAAAAATGGATTGTTTTAGTTAGAATATTTTATATTTTAATTTATTCAATCGATATCAAGCCCTAAATGTGTTTATTTAATTTAAAAAACAATAAATTAAAAAATATTGGCGGGAGTTGACGTTAGAAGTCGTGAGTGTCATCAATAAACCCTCATTTTATGTGGGCCTAACTAAATAGAAAAATTCCTATGGCTTTATAATTGATTCAAGAGACCAGTTTTTGCATTTTGCCTCAAATCCGTGAATAAATAAGAGAGATTTAGCGATTTGTTGAAAAGCAATCTCGCGCGAGACGAAAGGCTTAGACAAGAGTTACGCAAGTCTCCCTGGCTGGTCTCTCGGCGCCGATCGAATTGGAAAAAAATATTTGATGCTCTTCCATTAGTTGAAATAATTGTCAAATTGATTGATTTCATCTGTTTATTACTCAAATTTTATAAAATTTTATTCTCAAATCTTATAATGTTGCTAAATTAAGGGATCTTAGAAATTCTTTTTATACATGTTGTGGGTTGTGTATAAACAACGAGCTAGTAAAATAAAATTAACAAGCCTCAAAAATTGAAAGCTGAATTGATAAAAACAACAAGGACTAGAATATTTTCACAAGAGGACATAAAATTTCATCCAATTCTAATATGAAATGAAATCTTTTTTTTTTTTTAGGGCGAGTCCCTTGAGAAAAATAAGCTCTGCATGGACCCCGAGCACATTCGTTGAGAGGGTCTAAACCTTTAGAGCGCTAATTTAACGAAACCATTGGAGCTAGAAGGCTAGAAATTTTATATATGCATAGGCAAACATTCAGAGATCAATGATCCTTGTGACTTGAATATCTCCACTGTCTTTTTTTTATTTTTTTTTAATCCACTGTTTTAAGAGGTATAATTATGATGAATATACGGAAAGAATGGTTCTTCAGCTAAAGATTTCACTAGCTAAATATTTTTCGAGATCTATATATTTGAATAAGATAATAGTATTCAAAATACCTCGATTCGGACTTTAACTGTCATAGATATATTTAACAAGACATGTGAGTGTTTTTTTATTGATGAGGCCAAACATCCCATGGCCCCCGGGAATCGAACCCAGGATCTCCGCCTTTCCGGGGCATAGGCGTGCATTCCATTGCACCAGGCCGCCGGACCCTCGACCTGCACCAATAAAACTCACGCACGCCTATGCCCCGGAAAGGCGGAGATCCTGGGTTCCATTCCCGGGGGCCATGGGATGTTTTGGCCTCATCAATAAAAAACACTCACATGTCTTGTTAAATAAAGATTTCACCATTTAATAAGATTTAAACTTTCGACCGTTGGTTCTCGTTGAAACATTTTGTAAATTAAAATTAAATTTACAAATTAAACACTAGGTTATTTGTTTCAAAGGTTTTATTAATTAAAAATTAACACTTAATACGTATTTCGACAATTTCTTGTCATCCTCAGAAGTGATTACATTCTAATACATGAAAGTAGATACTATACTATATATCTACTTTCATGTATTAGAATGTAATCACTTTCTGAGAATGACAGAAAATTGTCGAAACTACGTGTTAAGTGTTAATTTTAATTAATAAACCTTTTTGAGACAAATAACCTAGTGTTTAATTTGTATATTTAATTTTAATTTCACCATTTATTTTTTCTTATCATTCTATTTTACCGCGCTGCGGTAAATTATAATTTGAAAGTTTAAAACACTTTAGATTCCAAATTCATAAATCAATTATTTTTTACATGCTCTTTAAAATGTATATTCTCATTTTGCTCTCAGAATTGTTTGAAGCACACTTTACTCTTGTACTTCATAGGAAAGATAGGGGAACCAAATGGCTTTAATAAGGGGATTGTCTTTTTCCTAATCCTTTTCATTCATTGTATATTTCAATATACTGTACAACTATGTATAGGAAAGATAGGAGAAATGGTTGCCTTGGTACAAAATATAAATATTTTCCTTTGTTTATAAAGTTTACATCTTGAAATATATCTCGACCATAGATCTCAACACAAACGCCTACGGGCTTGGTCTAATTGGTAGCGTGCCTCCCTTCTATACCGAACGTCGCACAGTGGGTTGAAATTGAAAAAAAGCGGCCATAATTATCTTTTTTTGGGCGGATTTTTACAAAATTAAAACTATACATACAGAATCATATGTTCTTCTATTGGGATCTTTAGTAGAGTCCCTGTATATCAGAGTCTGGCCATACGAGCGACCGTTAGAATTGTCGGCCATCTTTCTTCCGACCGCTCCATTGAATACATGGAGAAAAAATGATTTTTTTTTGTTAATTAATTATATAATAATTTTATTCAAAAAAAAACTTATAGAAACAGAAGCTAATAGTTTAATGATTATTTATATACTAAAAAAAAGTAAGTAAAACTACTCAAAATAATTTATTTAATGAAAAAACATTTGAATTTGACATTTCCCAATCTGTCATTTTTCACTTTCTCATAGCTATATATGTAATATTTATTTCTAAAATAAAGTAAATAATCTCAAGAATATTATTTAAATGAATGAATTATTTTTCCTTTACTTTTTCTTTTAAAATATACATTTGGAATTTATAAATTAGACCTACTCTATATGTGAAAAATTTGATAAGAGCTTTGACTTTATCACGGACAAGGGCAAATACAAGGGGGAAAGCGGGCAATTACCCTTCCCCCCCCCCCCGAGATTCGAGAAAAAAAAATTTTTGATATTAAAATTTTTTTTTTTAAACATTCACACTTTTTTTCTCACTCACACTCACACACACATTCACATAGTCTTTTCGGCAACTCAGGCCATTTAAGACTTTAGACGATAACCGTTGTAATTAATATAAATATTGTGGGTTCAGGCTTTTCTCATATAAAATTTTAAAAATTAATACTTACAAATTTGATTTGTAAATATATTATGGTAAACAAAAACGGAATGCACTTTTAAATTACCGAAAGTAAGAAAAAAATTGTGTGCTGAGCGACCAGTTACACCAGATTACTCTCCCCCCCCCCCGAGAAACTCATCTGGACCCGCTCTTGATCACGGACATAAATATAGGGTGCCCAGACGTTCTCTTTTTGATCTAAAAATATGTGTCGGGTATCTTTTCTCAAATTTGGTATTTTGTTTTTCATTTTTCTGCCTCAGTATGTTAGGATCGGGCAAATGGGGCAGTGCGGGATTTAAAAGCCGCCTCCCCCCCCCCCCACCCCCCCCGCTTAAGGCTGATATTGAAATTTTTTCTATTATATAATATCTCTGAGTTCAAATTTTGTATAAATTATAATTTTTTAATAATAAAGAAAATTCTTAAAAGATTTCATTTTTTTTGCAATGAGTTAATTACTAACGTTATTTATATTTGTTTTATTCTTTTTTAAATCGATTATTTTCTTAGAAAACTCTATTTTATAATTAGGAAAATAAACTGTAAGCTAAATACATATATTAATATACATAAACTCAAAATTAAAAGTGATTTTAAGATTCTTATCCATATAACCCTAAACTTTGCATTCTCAATATAATAAAATTAATGGAGATTTTTAACATATGATGAGTAATATTTATAAATTGAAACCTCTAAAATAATGTTCTAAAAGATTTCATGATACTTTGAACGGGTATCGTTATAAAAGTTAAATGAAATATTTTTTAATCCCATAGAGATGCATTGAAAATTTGAATTGGCGCTAAAATCAGGAAGAAAGATGGCGCGACCAATAGAAAAAAAAGTTCCCGTATGGCCAGACTCTGATATACAGGGACTCTAATCTTTAGCATTTCAATACGCTACCTGGTGGCGTAAATGGGAACTAGTGATTGTAGGATAAACCTTCATATGTTTAACGTGATATAAGGGACAAGAACATTTAAACATCTGATATAATTTTATTATTTTAAAAAAAAGTTAAAACACACGAGTAAATATTATTGTTAGATTAATAAATAATACATACATACACTAATATAATATACAGTATATTCACAAATATGGAATTTTCTTCTCATAAAAATAAAAGCAATGCGTAATCTACTTTGGGTTTACGGGTGTAAAAGTCATGCATCTAAGCATTAAACAGTTCGATTTCATTCTTTACCAAAAAAAATGACAGTGTAGTGAAAATTATAAATAATTTTAATGTAGAAGAATCAATCTATTTAGAAGCTTTATTTTTGATTTTTGCCCCTGTTTTTCTCCAAAACAATTCACGTGATATTTTTTAAATCATCTAAATTATTTCTGTAAGTACAAAAAAAAAAAAATATTAATTTTTTAGTAATTTATATAATGTAATTATCTTGTATTTATTATTACAATAAAATATTGATCATTTATTTCATGAGGTTCTTCTCGTAAACTTGTTGTATGTAAATAGAAAGCAAGAATTTGGTCTGTAATTGAAACTGTCATGAGCTGTCATTACTATTATTATCTTTAAAACATGACCAGGATCAATAATATTGTCTCCACCAATAAAATTTCTATTAGTAAGTGTAGCAGAAGCAAGCCCACAAATTTCCTGTATCCTCACACGATTTTTTATTTTTAATTAAATTTTTTGTCTCATAAAACACGAGTACTTGCGTATCAGCTCAGCCATTCTATCCTACAATGGCTAGTTCAGTTTTTGCCACCAGGTGAAGCCACGCCTCTCCCATAGATCCCAATACCCTTCAATATTTTCATATTTTATCGAAAGGGGTTGAAATTACCTCTTGACAAAGTTGAAAAAAAAATTATGATGTGTGAAATATAAAATAAGACTTATGCCAAAAAACCAAAAAAAAATATGCGTTTTACAAAAATGACATTTATTTTTACAAAAAACATACATGGGGTGAACTACCCCTTACTGAAGGGAGCAAAAAAAATATTTTTTTTTTTTGATAATTACAAGCAATAAGTCTTTATATACATTTTAATGGATTGCTGATTACAAAGATGACTTATTTTCTCTTCCCTCAACATTGGGGGGGGAGGGGGCTCGAGCCCCTTGGGCCCCTTGGAGTCGGCTTCTATGTCTCTGTCATTATACTTAAATAAAAATTATTTGCTAAAAAATAAATATCATTACTATAATATAAAGCTCTAGCCACTAACTTCTGTTTTATATTCCTGTTTACCACTCTCTCTCTCTCTGATTGGCCAGAGACAAAGAAAGTGGAGTCAGTGAAGGAAATTTAAAACTTTAAAATTTTGCGCCGAAGTCGAGCAATTGCAAAATTTCCAAATAGTGAGCAAGAATAAATTTGATGCATTTGCTCGCTGAAGGCATGTAAGGGGGTCCAGGGGGGCTTTACCACTTGTATACAAAAATAATATAGTTATTTCATTAATATTAATAAGAATATGAACAAGAAAAGATAAAATTTTCAAATATTAGATATTCCCTTTTAATAGATTATTTTTTCAAAAGAATACAAAATCTGAGCCCCCACCATAAAATTTTATGGTCATTCTAATAATAGCCTGGTTTTATTTTGTCCATCAGCCCTTTGTCACGTTTCAATATTTTCTCTAAAGCAGAGAGAAATTCATGTGGTTTGACCAGGGAGGTAGGGAGGGACTATAAGCTGCGAACATAGGCGAGGTAAGTGTCGACCGAAGTGGGAGGGTGAAGAAGCTTATCGGCCATCTTGGATTGGGCAAAACATTAGAACCTTGCATTAGAATCTGTGTATAAAGTATTCAAAATAACAAGCGAATAACTATTGAATAAATAATTAATAATATCAACTATTTATCATATAATATATAAGGTATGTTTTTATGATTATTTTGCCCTTATTTATCTTATATCGAAGTTAAATAATTAATATATTTTTAAATTTATTGACAACTCTTTTTGAGGTTAAAACTTTTTATTTTTTCTATTTTTTTTTTTTTTTTACTATCAAATAGGTAGTTTTTTAACATTATTTATTTCTATTGATTTTTACTTTCTCTTACCTATGTATATATGTAATATATATATAGAGAGAAAGTATTGGTTTCATGTCAAAAATTCGATGTCGAGATTTTGATGGATCTTCACGTTTTGAGGTCCCCTGAATCCAAAAAAGTGATTTTCGCGACATGGTCTGTCTGTCTGTGTGTCTGTGTGTCTGTGTGTGTGTCTGTGTGTGTTCAATTTTAAGCATGAAGGAATTGAGCTAGGAGGATGAAATTTTATATTTAAGTTAAATACCTCCCGGGACCGGAAAAATAAGCTTTTAATCAAAATCGGCCAAAGAGTACTAGTACTTTACTGATGTACTTTTTCAGTTTTTTTCGATTTTCTCAAAATTCGCTCTAACGATTTTGATTAAAATTCAAAAATCAATTATTTTTTAGATGCTCTTTCAAATGTATATTCTCGTTTTGCCCTCAAAATTGTTTGAAGCACACTTTACTCTTGTATTTCATAGGAAAGATAGGAGAAATGGTTGCCATGGTAACAAAATATAAATATTTTCCCATACTTATAAATTTTACATCTGAATTCATATGTTCCCTACTGCCGGGAACTAAATACATGTCGACACAAAAAATCTGGTGTGACAAGCACAGAACACAACTTTCGATTACCGAAGGTAAGAGAAAGTTGTGTGCTGTGCGACAGTCACACCAGATTTTTTCTCATATAAAGGATTTTTTTTTTTTTTTTTTTTAAAGGAAGAATCATGGTTAAATTCTCGGCTTATGTTTGTTCCAAAAAACAGTACCGATCCACAATACAAAAGCAAAAGGCAAAAATTAGAAGGGACTACAAAGAAGATAACTTTTCACTCGTAAGTGATGATTATACATGAAGTGATACATTATATGGGAATTACATAATACGCCTAATATGTGCTAAACTTATTTTTGGGTAACTTTGTTAAATAAATACTCACATGGGAAGACAGAAAAAATTTTGAAATTCCATTCTTTTCATTAAGAAGAATTAAGACAATTTTTTCTTGTGTAAAATAAAAGCAAATTAAAAAACATTTTTATAAGATTTTTAATTGACGATCTATTTTTCCCATTATCCCAAACATTTCTGGCGGCATGTAGGTTTGCTGATAAGTGTGAGGAATTATTAAAGAAAAAATATATAGAAATTTTTTAAAAGCAATTAAACGACTGTCTTCTACTTCTACTGGAATAGAAATTTTATTAATTTAAGGTATTGGATATGGAGAAAATATACACCAGCGAGTTGCTTTCCACAATTAAAATAATTTATTCTGCAAATATTTCGGAATGCCTACGCGACGAAATATTTGCAGAATAAATTATTTTAATTGTGGAAAGCAACTCGCTTTGAAGACGGTGTATATTTTCTCCATTTCCAATACCTCAACGATCTGTCCCAGCAAAATTTTAACTTCTACTTTTATTAATTTATTTAATTACAGAAACTTCGAGGACGTTTGTTTCGCTTCATCGGTATGATACAATACAAAAATTTAGATGAATATATTAATAATTAACGATTATCGTCAAAGGCTTAAATGGCCTAATTTGCCGAAAAGAATGTGTAAATGTGTGTGTGAGTGTAAATGTGAGTGTTTAAAAAAAATAAAAAAAATCTGGTGTGAAAAGCACAGCCAAAGTTAAGAGAAATTTGTGGGACCATCATAACAAATTTTTTTTTCTACGAGTCTTTAAAATTCTTTTTAATCTGTCCGAAGATATAATTTTAATTTATTATTTTAATTTCTTAGAAACGAGGAGGTGGGGAGGCGCCTTGGTCAAGCGCAACAACCAGAGAGGCGGGGGGGGGGGCAGCAGGCAGGCTCCGCCCCTCCGTTGCGCCGATTAAGAGTCGATTTAATTACACAGAGAAAAGAAATAAAACTTCGAATCTTCAAATGTCTCTAACTCGCAAACCGCTTATTCAATTTGCATCGGATTTTTTGTAATGAGTTTAGAATTTCCTAGGGATTATTTAGATAAAGCTAAATATTTAATATTTAAAGATTTATTTTTTTCATTATATCTCACCATCCGATTAGCCAATCAGATGAGAGGAAAAAGGATCATTGATCTATATTCACTGTATTTTTGCCTACGTGTATATAAAATTTCTAGCCTTCTAGCTCCAATGGTTTCGTTAAATTAGTGCTCTAAAGGTTTAGACCCGCTCAACGACTGTGTTCAGGGTCCATGCAGAGTCAATTTTTCTCAAAGGTCTCGCTCTAAAAAAAAAAAAAAAAAATTCATATCATATTGGAAGAATTGGATGAAATTTTATGTCCTCTTTTTACGTAAAATTCAGCTTTCAATTTATGAGACTTGTTAATTATATTTTACTAGCTCGTTGTTTATAAACAACCCACAACATGTATACAAAATTTGGTGTGACAAGCCCAGCAGATTTTTTTTGTCGACATGTATTTAGTTTCCGACAGTACGGCACATTCGATTTTCCAGATGTAAAATTTATAAGTATGGAAAAATATTTATATTTTGTTACCATAGCAACCATTTCTCCTAACTTTCCAATGAAGTACAAGAGTAAAGTGTGCTTCAAACAATTCTGAGGGCAAAATGAAAATATACATTTTAAAGAGCATCTAAAAAATAAATGATTTTTGAATTTTAATCAAAATCGTTAGAGAGAACTTTGAGAAAATCGAAAAAAAACTGAAAAAGTACATGTATATAGAGGTAAGGGAAAGTAAAAATTTTAAGATCCCTTAATTTAGCAACATTATAAGATTTGATTTTAGAATTAAATTTTATAAAATTTGAGTATTAACAGATGAAATCAATCAATTTGACAATTATTTCAACTAATGGGAAGAGGATCAAATTTTTTTTCCAATTCGATCGGCGCCCAGAGCCCAGCCAGGGAGACTCGCGTAACTCTTGTCTAAGCCTTTCGTCTCGAGCGAGATCGCTTTTCAAAAAATCGCTAAATCTCTCTTATTTATTCACCGATTTGAGGCAAAATGCAAAACTGGTCTCTTGAATCAATTATAAAGCCATAGGAATTTTTCTATTTAGTTAGGCCCACATAAAATGAGGGTTTATTGATGACACTCACGACTTCTAATGTCAACTCCCGCCAATATTTTTTAATTTATTGTTTTTTAAATTAAATAAACACATTTAGGGCTTGATATCGATTGAATAAATTAAAATATAAAATATTCCAACTAAAACAATCCATTTTTGGCCAAGGAATGTCCTAAAAATAATAAAAAATCGTTTTTAATTTATTTTGACAGATGAATTTTTTTCTTTTCAAAATAATAAAAAAAACTATTCAATATATCGAAATAGTGAATAGTACATTAGAATCAGCTCTAAATCCTGAATCTAACACATTTATGTCAATTACTAGTTTGCTCTATTTAATAAGAGAGAGTCACATCTATGTTTGCTTGAATTTTCGTAAATTTGCTAAAAACTAAAAAAGATATAAAATTGGTGTTTATTGATTCGTTATCTGCATTAAATACAAAATTTATACGATATCTTAAATATCTTCTACCTTTTATGTTTAATGATATTAAGCCTTCTCAAATTTTGTATCGTTTTTTGAGTATAACTCGAAAAATAATTGAGATACAAAAATAACAAAAGTAGATTCTTAATCAGTGGCGTAGTGAGCTTAACTCGCGCCCGGGGCACAACACACCCCCGCATTCGAAAACCATAACATTATACAGGGGCGTATATAGAACTCAAAAATTTTCTTGCCTGCGGAAAATTTTTTGCCCTGCTGTTAAAATCATTTTACATAAGTGGGCTAAGTTTTGCGGAATTTTCCCCCTTCCTGCGGAAAAATTTTATTTTTTTTGCGGAACCAAATTTTTCCGTCACGCGGAAAATTTTTTTAATTTTTTCCCGGACATTAAAATTATTTTTTGTTTTGCGAATTTGTTTGGCGCCCCTTTGTGAGTAGCGCCCGGGGCATGATGACCCCCCTTGCCCCCCCCCCTCGCTACGCCACTGGACCAGCCCGCCATTCACGTTTTTCAATTCTCAAACATTAGAGCAAAAAGAAGAGAGGGCAGATTAAATCAAGATGACAAACAAACAACTATAATGCCCTTGGTCTATGGGTTAGCGTGCTGGCCTTTTAAGCCAAGGGTCGCGGGTTCAGACCCCAGGCAGTCTGATGATTTTGGTATCCAAATGGCTTAAATAAGAATGCCTGGACCTCAAATAGATATATTCAATATATACTGCTATCGTCAAAGTCTTATATGGCCTGAGTTTCAGAAAAAACTGCGAGAATGGGTGCGAGAGTGTGAATGGGAAAAAAAGGTGTGCTTTTTTTATTAAAAAAAAAGAAAAGAACAACTATAATTATTAAATCTCCCGCAAGTATTATTCTATCAAAATAAAATTATGATTGGTTGTATATTAATAATTATGATAGGTCGAGAGATGAGAGGGGGAAGAGATACCAGTCCCGAAAGGGACTGATTTTTGGGAGGTAGAGGTGAAGGGCCTCTCACTCCCAAAATTGGAACCGGGTTGTTGGCTCTCGAGCTAGATACCGGTACTTGGGGTTGGTGCGTGCCTCCGTGCACGATGCACCAGGGGAAAATAAACGGGGAATGTTTTTTTTTTTTTGTAGGCTATTGAGGGTTTTTATGCCATAATTTAGGCTTTTCCCTCAAATAATAAAAAATAAAAATAAATAAATAAATAAAAATAATAATTATGATATAATAATTTTAAATTATAATTGATTAATATTTATTAAGTAAAAATTGCGATATTTAATTAAATGCTTTTATTTAACTTACTCTTTCAAGGTCACCAACTTTGAGTCTTTGTTAAGGAGACTTCCCGATGAGCTAGAGGTGTGAAATTTGATATTTAAGAGTCATTTTTGATGACACAAATTGTGAGTTGGGTTTTACCAAAATGGACCAAACTAATGTGGTACTTTATTTGAAACCCTTCGTGAATTAATGTAATTTCAAAAGACTTCCCGATGGGCTAGAGGTGTGAAATGTAATACTTAGGGAGTCATTTTTGATGACGCCACTATATGAGTGGTTTTTGATCAAAATAGACCAAACTAATGTGGTACTTTATTTGAAACCCTTCGCGAATTAATGTAATTTCAAAAGACTTCCCGATGGGCTAGAGGTGTGAAATGTAATACTTAAGGGTCATTTTTGATGACGCCACTATATGGTGGTTTTTGATCAAAATAGACCAAACTAATGTGGTACTTTATTTGAAGCCTCACGCAAATAAGGCCCTATTAACTATAGTTTTGAATTTTGATATTTACGAGTCATTTTACTTTCTCTTACCTATGTATATATGTAATATATATATAGAGAGAAAGTATTGGATTCATGTCAAAAATTCGATGTCGAGATTTTGAGTGGATCTTCACGTTTTTGAGGTCCCCTGAATCCAAAAAAGTGGTTTTCGCGACATAGGTCTGTCTGTGTGTGTGTCTGTGTGTGTGTGTGTGTGTTCAATTTTAAGCATGAAGCAATTGAGCTAGGAGGGTTGAAATTTTATATTTAAGTTAAATACCTCCCGGGACCGGAAAAATAAGCTTTTAATCAAAATCGGCCAAAGATTACTAGTACTTTACTGATGTACTTTTTCAGTTTTTTTCGATTTTCTCCAAAATTTGCTCTAACGATTTTGATTAAAAATTCAAAAATCAATTATTTTTTAGATGCTCTTTCAAATGTATATTCTCGTTTTGCCCTCAAAATTGTTTGAAGACCACTTTACTCTTGTACTCCATAGAAAAGATAGGAGAAATGGTTGCCATGGTAACAAAATATAAATATTTTCCCATGTTTATAAATTTGACATCTGAATTCAAATATTCCCTACTGCCGGGAACTAAATACATGTCGACACAAAAAATCTGGTGTGACAAGCACAGTACACAACTTTCGATTACCGAAGGTAAGAGAAAGTTGTGTGCATGCGCCAGTCACCCAGATTTTATGATAATGAATAATTTTTCAATTGAACCAAATCAATACAGGCCAAACTAATGTGGTACTTTATCATATTGATGATTTTTGATAAGACTAAAAGACTAAAAAGCTTAAAATAAAAATAAAATAAAAAAAAAAAAGATTTTAAAAAAATGCTTTATTTAAATTGAACTAAAAAGAGAGAAATAAGAAAGAAATAATTTAATTGTTCTTGTTAAATTTTTTAATATTTATGACTTAAAATAAAAGCGTGGGGCGCGAGCCTCGGAATCACTTCGAAGCGCCCCACGCTTTTATTTTAAGTCAAATATTAAAAAATTTTAACAAGATCAATTAAATTATTTCTTTAGACCAGGCGCTGGAGGTAGTTGAGTATGCAAAATCTGAGGACCGAATTCTGACAATGGATTTGGGCTAAGAATAGCTCCCAGAATAAGGATCCGGATCTTGCCGGGCCAATTTTTGGTCCAATTTTTTTTTACCCCCACCCCTCTAATCTCCATAGGAAATCAATGGAATGCATGCTAAGATGATGTGAAGATTTGCAATTATGGTCAAATTCGAGTACTTAAAACCTCAAACAATGAAAAAACTGTCTTGTCAGGAACTGAGGGGATCCTGTATAGTCCCCTGAGAAGTACTATCTTGCTACCAGTTGTGGTGGTCCCCTCTAACCCCTTCATCTCTTTTCTCTCTCTCTGTTATAAATATAAATATAGGGCCTAAACACCACGCCAAATTGTGGGGACCGGCATTTATGTTCATAGTCTACTACCTGGTACCCCAATCAATGAAAAATACTATCTTGCCGCCAGCTGCGGTGGTCCCCTTTAACCCTTTCACCTCTTTTCTCTCCCTTTATTATAAGTTTAAATGTACTGCCTTAAAACTATGCCAAATTGTGGGGACCGGCAATTATGCTCATAATCCACTACCTGGTACCCCAATCAATGAAAAATACTATCTTGCCGCCAGCTGCGGTGGTCCCCTTTAACCCTTTCACCTCTTTTCTCTCCGTTTATTATAAGTTTAAATGTACTATCTTAAAACCACGGCAAATTGTGGGGACCGGCAATTATGCTCATAATCCACTACCTGGTACCCCAATCAATGAAAAATACTATCTTGCCGCCAGCTGCGGTGGTCCCCTTTAACCCTTTCACCTCTTTTCTCTCCGTTTATTATAAGTTTAAATGTACTATCTTAAAACCACGGCAAATTGTGGGGACCAGCAATTATGCTCATAATCTACTACCTGGTGTATTTATAATAAAGGGAGAGAAAAGAGGTGAAGGGGTTAGAGAGGACCACCACAACTGCTGGCAAGATAGTATTTTTCATTGATCGGGGCACTAGGTAGTAGATTATGAGCATAACTGCCAGTCCCCATAATTTGGCGTGGTGTTTAGGCCCTATATTTATATTTATAATAGAGGGAGAGAAAAGAGGTGAAAGGGTTAGAGGGGACCACCGCAGCTGGCGGCAAGATAGTATTTTTCATTGATTGGGGTACCAGGTAGTGGATTATGAGCATAATTGCCGGTCCCCACAATTTGCCATAGTTTTAAGGCAGTACATTTAAACTTATAATAAAGGGAGAGAAAAGAGGTGAAAGGGTTAAAGTGGACCACCGCAGCTGGCGGCAAGATAGTATTTTTCATTGATTGGGGTACCAGGTAGTAGACTATGAACATAATTGCCGGTCCCCACA
The DNA here is from genome assembly GCA_023213315.1 of Euborellia annulipes. Taxonomy (NCBI): domain Eukaryota; kingdom Metazoa; phylum Arthropoda; class Insecta; order Dermaptera; family Anisolabididae; genus Euborellia; species Euborellia annulipes. The sequence goes on from JAKCPI010015395.1 coordinate 32,096, forward strand.
ATTTGGCGTGGTGTTTAGGCCCTATATTTATATTTATAACAGAGAGAGAGAAAAGAGATGAAGGGGTTAGAGGGGACCACCACAACTGGTAGCAAGATAGTACTTCTCAGGGGACTATACAGGATCCCCTCAGTTCCTGACAAGACAGTTTTTTCATTGTTTGAGGTTTTAAGTACTCGAATTTGACCATAATTGCAAATCTTCACATCATCTTAGCATGCACTCCATTGATTTCCTATGGAAATAAGAGGGGTGGGGGGTAAAAAAAAAATTGGACCAAAAATTGGCCCGGCAAGATCCGGATCCTTATTCTGGGAGCTATTCTTAGCCCAAATCCATTGTCAGAATTCGGTCCTCAGATTTTGCATACTCAACTACCTCCAGCGCCCGCTCTATTTCTTATTTCTCTCTTTTTAGTTCAATTTAAATATAAGCATTTTTTTTTAACCTTTTTTTTATTTTATTTTTATTATTTAATTTTTAATTTTCGATTGAAATTTGTGTTTGGGAAGATTCTAGAAATCGAATTTTTGAAATTAAATCAAGATAAAATTTGATGATAATTGTTTTATGAGGAGAGAGAGGACAAATGGACTTTTTTTTATAAAGATAAAATAAAAATGTTATATTGGCAGGAGGAGGAGGAGGCAACTGGGTTAACCCTTATTACTTTTTTTTCTATTTCTTTTTTACCCAGACACACACACACATGTAAAATGAAATTGCTAACCCTATAGAGGTATACCTTATTCAATTTGGAAGATTGATTGCTGGCCTATATTGTCAAAATAAGTTGAGTGTCCGCCTGTAGGTCTGTCTGTTGAAAAATTCTCGGGTCCCCCAATTCTCAAAAACATCCACAAGTTCTGTCTCGCCTTATGAAAGAATTTTTTTTTTTAAACATTCACATTTTTTTCTCATTCACTCTCACACTCACACACACATTCACAGTCTTCTCGGCAACTCTGGCCATTTAAGACTTTTGACGATAACCGTTGTATTGAAAATATCTATTGAGGGTTCAGGCATTTCTATTTAAGCCATCTGGTTATGAAAGAATTAATATAACAATAAAATTATTAAATCACACAAATGAAAAATAATAAATATTCTCATATAATTAAAATTTCATTTTTTTTTTTTTATTGATTTAAGAACTTTTATCATCTGTAACAAAGTATAAACGATAAAGTTGACAAAAGATAAAACGAAGTCGATACTTAAACATTGTAAATGTCACAAGCACCTTGGTGTGCAAATTATACATTTAAAAGTAGGCCTAATAATAATAAAGATAATTTCCAAATTAAAATTTTTTTTCCAACTTCAAAGTTGAATACATTTTTACGTTGACTACTTAAAAAATCTGGTGTAATAAAAACAATTATTTCTACTTTCTCTTACCCTATATATGAAATATATAGAGAGAAAGTATTGTTTATGTATGGTTTCAGCCAAGAGCGGATCCAGAGGTGTTTATCGGGGGGGGGGTAATCTGGTGTGACTAATCACACAACATACAATTTTTTCTTAATTTCGGTAATTTACAGGCGCATTCTGTACTTGTTTGCCAGAATATAAATACAAATTAAATTTTTAAGTATTAATTTTTAAAATTTTACATTCAAAATAATTTTTTTTTTTTCAAGTCTCGGGGGAGGGGATAATTACCCCCTTTACCCCCCTGTATTCACCCTTGGTTTCAGCCCATATTTATTCAAAGAGAGTCAATTAGAAGGGTATTGGTATTAATTCGTAGTCACTTTGAAAATTTTCCAAAATAGCCTAATCAAAACTCTTAGGATTTATTATTTGTTCTTAAAGAGCAGTCGAAGGGAGAGAGAGAGAGAGAGGAGATGTTCGCCTCCCCTCCCCGCCCGCCCTGCTTGCCCTCTCTCCACTCCTTTCTCTTATTGTCGAGGCCAAAAATAAAACGGCAGAAATTAATAAAAATAAAAATTCACATTTTATATCTCAATTGAATTTTATTCACAGATAAATTAAATATTTGACATCTCAAAGGACAGCAGCGACTTGTAATTTGGTTCTTAAAGAAAAAAAAAAGAGTTTTACATGAATTGATACAAATCATAAAATATGAGAATTTATCAAAAAGATGAAGAAATTTCAAATTTTGTCATGAAAAAAAAATATATACAAAATTTGTAGAGACTCGTCTCATTACACAAAAAAAAAGAAACAAAGCATTTAGGATATAGAATATTTTATGATGATTTTCAAATAATAAATCAAAGAGTACTAGTACTTTACTGATTCACTTTTTCAGGTTTTTTCCGATTTTCACAAAATTCGCTGCAACGATTTTGATTAAAATTTAAAAATCAATTATTTTTTAAATCCTCTTTAAAATGTATATTTTCATTTTTCCATTGAAATCTTCTCAAGACCACTTTACTCTTGTACTTGATAGGAAAGATAGGAGAAACGGTTGCCATGGTAACAAAATATAAATATTTTCCCATTTTTATAAATTTTATATCTTAAATTCCAATATATCGGCGGAAAGTAAATATATCTCGACACAAAAAAAATCTGGTGTGACAAGCACAGATCACAACTTTCGTTCACCGTAGGTAAGAGAAAGTTGTGTGCTGTACAAACAAGTCACAGTAAAATATTTTAATATCAAATAATTTGTCGGGAACTTTTTCTCACTCACACTTGGTGTTATTTTCTAAAATAGTGGAGTTAGCCAATTTTGCCTAATATTTAACTTTTTAATTATACTATCTAAAAAAAAAAAAATAAGTTTTGTTTATTTATTTAAAGTGAAAGATTAAGAGAGATTATTAAATTTTTCCGAGGATGATTAACAATTTAAATCTAATAAGTAAAGTCACAAAAAAAAAGAGAGAGATAGCGAAAGAGAGAAAGAGAGAAAGAGAGAAAGATAATAAGTTTTATGAAGATGCAAAACGAGAAGAGGAGCGTGGATTGAATAAAGAATGAGAGAGAAAGAGAGAAAAATGAATGTCATTTCTCTCTCTATCTCTCTCTTTCTTTCTCGTCTACTTGTAATGATTATCTTTTTTTTTTTTTAAGAAATGTCCTTGGGGGTGAATGTCAAGTGAACAGGGAGGGGGGAGGGGATTCGGACTTCAAATAACGGAGATTTAACCTCTGAGTACTATTGGGGGGCCTTTCGTTTAGGCTTTGCCATTGCAAGTGCCACATTGAATCTTTGGTCCGAAAATCCTCGGGCATTAAAAAAAACATTTTTTTATGCAGTTTTTTTTTTTTTAATTAATTAAATTCGTTGATAGGTAAATAAAAGAATAGCAGCTAAAAATTATTTCATTTATTGACCCACTAGGCTGACGTTTCGGTCTTGGTCAAGACCATCCTCAGAGCTATAACAACACAAAGTATATTTTTTGAAAATATTATTCGTGAAATTTTACAATTTATAACATTATATAACTTGGCATAATACAGAGATATTATAATTACCTTGCGGGTTGTCAATATAGGCATACAAATAATAACACAATCATATATTCCATGTACATTCGGTTACAGATATTTGAAAAATTAATATGTAAAATCATTGACATTATACTTATGTCTTGACCAAGACCGAAACGTCAGCATAGTGGGTCAATAAATGAAATAATTTTTAGGCTGCTATTCTTTTATTTACCTATCAAGGCGATTATCCAGCTATAAAATCCACATTTGAATTAAATTCGTGTCCATTTTACATAATAGAAAGTTTTTTTTTTTTAAATTATGATTAATTAAAAAATAATTACAATTATTTTGTTTCTATTTATAGAAAATTTCAGAAAACGTTCTTATTATGGAAAGTGTTTTTTTTTTCTAAATCTAAAAATGTAAATAGATAAATATGCATTCTTTTATTCTTATAGTTAAAAAAAGTTTCGAATAAAATTTATAAAAGCATAAAGATGAAATCAATCAATTTGGCGATTATTTCAAATGCTGGGAGAGCATCAATTTGTTTTTTCAAATTCGATCTGCGCCCAGAGTGCAGCCAGGGAGCCTCGCTTCACTCTCGTCTAGGCTTTTCTTCACGCGCACATTCGCTTTTCAAAAACTCGCTCTATCTCTCTTATTTTTCGTTGGATTTGTGGAAAAATGCAAAACTGGTCTTTTCAATCAATTATAAAGCTATAGACATTTTTTTATTTAACTACGACCACATAAAATGGGGCTTTATTTATTGCCTTTTACATCTTCAAATTTTAACTGCCTCTTTCATTTTCTAATTTATTGTTTTTTAATTAAATAAACAAATTTAGGCCTTGATATTGATTGAATAACTTAGTATACAAAATATTCAAGCAAAAACAATGAAATTTTAGTCTCAAAACGTTCTGAAAATGATTAAAAATCGATTTTCCAAATTTATTTTGACATATTAATTTTTACTTTCTCTTAAAATTCAAAAATCAATTATTTTATTGATGCTGTTCTCATTTTGCTTTCAAAATTGTTTGAAGACCACCATGGGCGTAACTAGAGAATTTGGCTGGGGGGGGGGGCATGGGACCAGCAATCCTAGCTATCCTCCGATGGGTGTGGAAAGCCCCATATTTTCTCAATTTTTTTGGGGCAAGGCACCCCCCTAGTTACGCCCTAGTTAACGTAAAAAGTCTTATATGGTTTAAGCTGCCGAAAAGAGTGTGAGTGTTAAAATAAAAAGTATACTTATGACTGTTTTATGGCTGTGGAGATTTAATCAGTGTCCGAAAGAACTTTATAATCAGGAGATTAAATAAAAATTAATTTATTTAAATTTTGTTAGCAGAGTTCCGGTGGCAAATCACACAACCTTCATCAGGGCAAATATTGTCTTAGGTAATCACATAAAATAGACATTAAAATACCTAAGTTAACAATATTTGCCCTGATCAAGATCGTGATTGGCGACCGAAACGTCTGGCTGCAAAGTTTCTTCAAATTAAGACTTATTTATTTTTGCAATTAAAATCTGAATTTCAGGAGTTGGGAGTAATAAACTTGGGTCTTTACTCTCTCTAATGGATGGGGAGTTTTTGAAAAGCTCTTGTAAGTAGAGGTTTTAGCGAGAGGGGAGGGGGGGGGAGAGGTTCGTGACCTGACAATATTAGTCCCGGGTCGTCAATCATCCCACGGGATCCTCGGGCTGCTGCTATTTAGAAGGATCGATCCTTATACTACTCCTTGAATAGAAACTTTTCTTTTTTTTTTTTGTCTTCTCATTTATCAAATGGAAAAAAAATTCCTTCTGCATTATTTAGGTCTAATCATATTAAGAGGTTGTATTTTTATAGGTCCTTTCTACTGTGTATGAATAATAGAGAGAGGTTAAGTTTCTATTACATTATAGAAAAGACATTTTGTATAAGAATTGTCTTCTCTACTATCCTAAGACAACTACGTTGATCAATTTCGATATAAATTTTAGAGAATAGATTATCCCCATATTTTTCTTCTTTTTTTTTACTTTCTCATGTACGAGGTATATAAAGAGAAAGTATTGTAATCGTAAAAAAATTCGACCTGATGATTCTCGACTTTTTTCTGAATAAACATTTTTGGTATTATGCTTCTGTGTGTGTGTGTGTGTGAACACGATTGCTTTAAAAAATATTTCGATGAAATTTGGTGTATACTTTTTTCACTAGAACTAGCCTAGCAGGTGTAAAAACAAATTCATATTTTCAGTTAATCCAAAAATGAATGGGAAAAAAGTTTGTTAAAAAAAAACGGTCCTCGGGCTTGGTGTAGGGGATGGTGTGCTGGCCTTGTATACCAAAAGGTCGCGGGTTCGTATCCCAGGCAGTCCGATGATTTTATTTAAGCCATTTGTATACCAAATGGCTTAAATAAGAATACCTGGACCCCAAATATCTAATACTATTAAACGAGCAATGTATATTTATTTATTTGTTTGTAATCAGTTCTCGAAAAGGGCTCTAACGATTTTTTTTTTTTTTCAAATTTTAATTTTTTCGGTATGAAAATGAAATTGCGCTAGGTCACACCTTTGGAAAAATTCGGGTACTAGTACTTTACTGATGTTCTTTTTTAGTTTTTTCCAATTTTCTCAAAATTTCCAACTAACGATTTCTCTCAAATTTTAAATATTTTCTATTTCTGGTCTAGAAAACAAATTTCTTTAGGTCTCGTCTTCGGAAATACTCGAGTACTAGTACTTTACTAGAGTATTTTTTTTAGTTTTTCCAAATTTCTTGCTTTAACAATTTTTTTTTACTTTCTCTTACCTATATGTATATGTTAATATTCATATATATATAGAGATAGAAGTATTGCGATCATGTCAAAAATTCAATGTCGAGATTTTTATGGGCGTTTTGAAAAAATCGGTCAAAAAGTACTAGTACTTTACTAATGTACTTTTTTAGTTTTTTTTTTCGACTATCTCAAAATTCGCTCCAACGATTCTTTATTAAATCCATAAATCAACTATTATTTAGATGCCCTTTTAAAAAGTACATCAGTAATATTTTGTGAAAATTGTTTGAAGTACTCAAATCATTTCATCTAAATTAAATTTTACACTTTGATATTTAACTACCCTACAGTAATACAAGATGGAAATATCGCTTGTGTTCAAATAAATATAACGACCATGTGATGATGAAGAATTGAAAGATTTTACATCTAACTAAATATATAACTATCATTTATTTGGCAATATTCTCTGAATGCTTATTTAATTCTTTTTTTCTCGTTCAATTTTTATAATTCTTCCAAATGTCCAAAAAAAAAAAAAAAATTTAACTTAAAAGCTATTAAATTATTTTTTTTTTTTTTTTTTTTTTTTTTTTTTTTTAAAAACATTCACACTTTTTTCTCATTCGCACTCACACTCACACACACATTCACACAGTCTTTTCGGCAACTCAGGCCATTTAAGACTTTAGACGATAAGCGTTGTAATTAATGTATATATATTGAGGGTTCAGGCATTTCTATTTAAGCCATTTGGTATCCAAATGGCTTAAATAAAATCATCGGACTGCCTGGGTCCGAACCCGCGACGTTTGGCATAGGAGGTAGGCACGCTACCTACTATGCCACACCCAGGGGCCTATTAAATTATTATTTATTAAAAGAGAAATAATATTTCTTAGAATCGAGGGGAGGGCGCCTGGCGACAATCAGAGTGGAGGGGTGGGGAGCCTGCAACGCGCCAACCTCCCCTCCTTTGGCCAATTTAAGAGCCCGGAAATAATTACATTGGGAATGAATAAAATCTTGATAATTCAAATGTCTATAACTCGGAAACGGCGCATCCAATTCGCATCGGATTTTTTGTAATGAGTTTAGAATTTCCTAGAGAATATTCACATGTAACTAAAATTGAATAATTAAGAATATATTTTTTTCTTTAATCTAACCATCTGTTCGACCAATCAAATGATAGTAAAAAGGATCATCGTTCTATATTCTCTGAAATTTTCCCTTTTATCTGTATATAAAATTTTCAAATAGTTTTTTTTACTTTCTCTTACCTATGTATATATGTAATATATATATAGAGAGAAAGTATTGGATTCATGTCAAAAATTCGATGTCGAGATTTTGATGGATCTTCACGTTTTGAGGTCCCCTGAATCCAAAAAAGTGGTTTTCGCGACATGGTCTGTCTGTGTGTGGGTGGGTGTGTGGGGGGGGGGGTGTGTCTGTGTTCAATTTTAAGCATGAAGGAATTGAGCTATGAGGCTGAAATTTTATATTTTAGTTAAACACCCCCCGGGACCGGAAAAATAAGCTTTTAATCAAAATCGGCCAAAGAGTACTAGTACTTTACTGATGTACTTTTTCAGTTTTTTTCGATTTTCTCAAAATTTGCTCCAACGATTTTTTTTAAAATTCAAAAATCAATTATTTTTTAGATGCTCTTTCAAATGTATATTCTCATTTTGCGATTGAAATCTTCTGAAGACCACTTTACTCTTGTATTTCATAGGGAAGATAGGAGAAATGGTTGCCATGGTAACAAAATATAAATATTTTCCCATACTTATAAATTTTACATCTGAATTCATATGTTCCATACTGTCATGTCGGGAACTAAATATATGTCGACACAAAAAATCTGGTGTGACAAGCACAGAACACAACTTTCGATTACCGAAGGTAAGAGAAAGTTGTGTGCTGTGCGCCAGTCACACCAGATTTTTTTATTTCTCTTTATTAGCCCCTCTAATCTCCCCCACTCCAAATTTTTATTAAATAAACGAATATTAAATAAATTTTAAATAAATACCTTAGGGGTTGTCCACATATTACGCGTTAGGGGAGGGAGAGGTCTGGCCAAAACGTTACTAATTCTGACATGGGGGACCCGGGGGTTTCTCTAAGTTTGACAAAAATTCAAAGTTGAATTTATAAAATAAAAAAAAGAAAAAAAAAAAAAAGGCAGAAACAGGGAAAAATGGTGTGATTATTTGAGTCACGAAGGAAAATTTACTATAAAAAAAAAAAGATAAAATGATATGTATTTTGGAATTTTGTATAAGAAATTTTATTCGGGGGGAGGGGGGGGTAGTTCTATGTTGTGACATAATATTTGTAGATGGGGTTTATATGTGACTAACTGTGACTGAGGGGGGGGTCTAGAAAATTGTCAAAAAAAGGCGTTACGTAATATGTGACAAAATATAAATATTCTCCAATGTTTATAAATTTTATATCTTTTACATCTTGAATTCAAATGTACTGTACTGTCGGAAACTAAATATATGTCTATTTCTATTTTTGATGTGACACCTGTTGTAATATTATTATCTATAGGTTAAAAAGTAGTTTCCTTCAGGTGTTTTTAGCAGGATCTTACGAGTAAATATATGTATGGTAGAAAGTATGATATGTTTCATTTTTTGCGAAAACTGTAGGTGTATGGTCGATTATGTAAGAAGTTGAATTGGGTAAAAAATGTCATCTTAACCTAATTTTAAAATAACCGCTAAAAATAAATACTTTGAGTAAAAAAGAATAAAATCTAAAAAAAAATGAATTTTAAAAAAAAGTGAATTTAGAATAAGAATAAGAAGAATAAGAATAATTTTTATTGCTTATGAATTTACAATTCTTAGCAAGGAGTTGAGTCCTCTCCTTCACCTTTTTTCAGCTTATACAATTTTTTTTTTTTAATTACGTTTTACAAAAGTATAAATAAAAATGATAAACCAAAACAATGAATAAAAAAAAAAAAACAAAACAAAACAATAAATGAAATAAAACAGACAATTGAAAAAGAGGCTTATAAGTTAGTTCTTTCTTAATCTTAAGGAACTCACAAGGAAATAATATAGATCATTTAACATTTCATAGTTTTCTATATCTAGGATCTGTAAACCCTCATCATTCATATATTTTTTTAAATGTTTATCTCTCACACCCTTTAGACAAGCACACTCCAAGAGCAAATGATCTAAAGTATCTCTTTCCCGATTACAAAATTTACAAAACTCCTCTGGATCAAACACATATCTACAGCTATCAAAAATTATTCTAAATGGCCTATTGTTAGTGTTTGTGAGACGAAATTGGCAAACAAGTCTTAATTTACTTATGGAGCATTGAAATCTTAAATAATTTTCACCGGAAAGAGAGAAACTTGATAAAAGTCTATAGTTCTTATTGAATGTGCTATTCAAAATAAAATCTATATCCAGACTCATTAAATTATTTTTAAAAGCAGCCAAGATGTTACATTTATTTTTCGAAATTTCGGAAAGTGGACAGTTTACCAAATATTCATATCCAACAATCCTAAGTTTATTATAAAGACAACTGTACCAATTAAAAGGGAGGTTGTCCTTCACCTTGGTTTTGAACAATTCAGAAAAACATAGCTTAGGTAATCTCTCATCTGGCATCTTTAATAAAATTATCCACCAGTTCACCATTCTTTTAAAAATTTTAAAATGTGTATGTATCCGACCCGTCTCCATACGCACATATGCATTGGGGGTATTAACAGGAAGCTGTAAGAGTTTTTTAAAATAAGATAGTTGGCCTCTTTCAATATGATCAAAATAGGCACATCCCCATACCTCTGCCAAATAAAGAAGGACACTCTCAGCTAAGGAATCGTAAAGGAGACATTTTGATTCCCAGGTATCTGACTTGACATTTTTCAAGATAGTAATAACAGTGTTCTTTGCTGAATTAAATTTGGATAAAAAATATCTGCTGGCTGGATAAAATTTTGCTGAGGAGCTAAACGGGACACCCAAATAATTAAAAGTCTTCACTTCCTGTATAATATTATTTCCATAATATAGATTTTTTTTTAAAGATCGACCTCCTTTACAAAACTGCATTACATAAGACTTGGCAGTATTCACCACTAAGGAGTTCACCCCACAATATTCTTCAAGAGTTCTTAGGCCTCTCTGGGCATCCGCCCATGTAGAGGAAAGCAACACGATATCGTCGGCATATAATATCATTGATAAATCTCTTTTCCGGGAAACACTCACCCCCCTCACACCAGCCTTTTCAAAAAACTCTATTATGTCAGAAACAAAAATAGCAAAAAGCAGAGGACTGAGTATCTCCCCTTGCAACAGGCCCTCGGAAACTTGAAATTCCCTCGAATTCTCACTTCCCTGTGAGACACTCATTGTTGCTCCCTCGTACATTATCATTAATAGCCTCAAGATTTTCCCGTTTAGACCAATTTCGTAAAGTTTATGCCACAATTTAAAATGAGAAACAGAATCAAAGGCTCGTTTTAGATCTATAAAAATTCCGTAGACTCTTCTACCACCTCCCTTAAGTTGCAAGTTCACCACCGAGGAGAGAGTGAAAACGGCGTCCCTACAGCCTCTTCCGGATCTAAATCCCATTTGCTCTTCAGGGATGATATTTAACTTTTCAGACCAGTCCGTGAGCCTTTTATATATAATAGATGTAAAGATTTTAGATATTGTGTTAAATATGGCAATTCCCCTGTAATTGGACAGATTTCTCGGATCTCCCTTCTTTAATAAGAGCATCATTTTAACATTATGCCAACTTTTTGGATAAGTTTCAGAACTAATTATTTTGTTAAATAAATTTAATAAGTAGTGGTTCCAAGCTGGAGTTAGGAACTTAAAACACTCATTAGGGACTAGATCAAAACCGACTGCTTTATTATTTTTACTGTTGTTTATACTAATCAGTAACTCATCGAGGGTAATATCTGAATCAAGTATAGGATGAGAAGCACTGAAAAATCTCAAAATCCTGTCTGGTCTGGGGGGAAATAATGAGGAGTAAAAGACCTCCCACTCACTTACACTTATAGGACACTCATTGTTTCTTCTGGGTCGGAAACGCTTAACTGTCTTCCAAAAATCCGATGAGTTCTTTACATTTGCAAAACAAAATTTCATGTTATCATAATATTCTTTTTTAGCAACTAACAAAAAACCTCTATAATTCTTCTTATCTGTCAAAAACAAATCTCTCAAATATGCATTTGACTTATCCCTCTGCCAAATCTTATAACTTCTATTTACAATTTTTTTCAATTCATTACAATCCCTTGTAAACCATGGGTTTTTACTCCTTACATTAGTTTTTACAATTTTATGAGAAATGACTTCTGACTCATACATTGCTTTCATTACAGAAGAGTAAAAATTACAATACAGATCATCAACCGAATCACTATTAAAATAAATGTTGGGGCTAGAATAAAGAAGCGAATTAAATTTAATAAGACTTTTCTGATTTCTAGATATAAAGTTCGTAGAACCGTCACAACAGACACTTTCCATCCGAGACTTGGAAGGCAAACTTAAGGCTATATTACAGAAAAGATGATCAGAAACATTAGCTATATTCTCTATTTTGAAGTCCGCAATAATTGGCAATGTATTAATCGAGGCCCAAACCAAGTCAATGACACTGCAACCCCTTTCTGAAATATAAGTATACTCGGCGGGAGTATCCCCATATGAACGACCATTACAAACAAATAAACCGAGAGGTTCCATTAGATCTACCAAGGATGTTCCTCTATCATTGATCACGGGGTCATTAGAAAGTCTCTCACCCGATAAAAGCGAATCTTCAAAAAAGTCCTCTTCAAGGCCATTCAAAACTCCTATTCTCGTGTTGAAGTCACCCCCGACAAATATAAACGAATCTTCATAAGTGTTCACTATATCAGTTAGTTGGTAGCTAAAATTTTTAAAAGAAATTTCCTCACTGCTTTTTGGTTTAAAATAGACGACTCCAAGTATAATTTTATGCAATTCAATTTTACAAGAAAGGAGTAGCCACTCTTTGGACTGGCTAACAATAGAAACATTAGAAAATTTATTTTTCCTCCAAAATATCACCAGACCGCCACTTGGTCTACCCCTTCCACATTTTTTCACAGCAGGTGAAGATAAACACTCAAAGTCATGCAAAAAATCGGGTACGGCAATGTCATCACACACGAGCCAAGTTTCACTCAAACAAATACAGTCCTTTTGAGAAAGAGAATTTCGTTCCGAGGTTGACAAATTAAAAATGTTTCTATAGCCATTAACATTCCAGAATCCAATATTTACTTCTTGGTTGATTGAATTTTCTCGTTTTTTGATGACGATGCCAGAGACTCTGGTCCAAAATACGAATCAATCAGAGTATTTCCCTTATCATTAGCTTTAAGCCCCTTATCATTACGTCTACGCTTTTTATTATTTTTAATTGTTAAATCTGAGCTCTTCACGGACGCATCTGAATCCTCTTCCGATTCCAGACCTGATTGAACGCTTGCAATGGTTCGATTGACCCTTGTAAAAATTTCATAATCCGACTCCCTTGTTATAACGTAAGGCTTCGAATTTTCATCCTTCTTCGCAAACAATTTGCCGTTTCTATACCAGATGTATTTTAAAAGACCCAATGCGCGTAACTCTTTACCCTTCTTAAATAAATCATAAGTAAATCTTCCCATATCCTCGCTAATAAAAATTTGACCATCTGTTTTAAAGGCGGTTTTTAGAATATTATTTTTTGCCTTAGATAGTTTTAAAAATTCAGATTTATCATATGTACTAAGAAAATCAATGATAAGAGAGGAATGTGAATTCCTGGCAGCATTTTTCAGCCAATAACAAATATCAATTCTATTTAAGTCTGCTTCAAACCCAATACAATTAGCAATTTTAACAAAAGTGTCTCTGGGATTCTCGTTATCACGACGAGGAATATTTGCTACTCTTACTTTAGTGTATTTAATATTCTGACGAAGCTCAGATATAAGATAATCCCTCTGCCGCAATTCCTCTTTTAAAATTTCGTTTTCTTTTTTCAATTGGGTAAAAATAGCTGAAACATTGTTATTCAATGACTCTATGGATTGCTTAATACATTCTCTATCGGACTTGATCAATTTGACGTCGGCGAAAAGACCCTCAAGACGTTCCATAAAGGACATGGGCAGGTGAATCCCTTCTTGTCCCCTATTTTCGTTTTCACCCATGATGAAAATGCTCAGTTTTATCAATCTAAAGAGAGGAAAGGTAAGGGAAGGGGTAGGTAGACTTCACACTACAGCGGGCCGGCTGAGTGACTAACTGGAGGGGGAGCCCCTGGAAAGACTATACTAGATCCCCCCTCTCACCTTAAATTAATTAATTAAAATTAAAACTGATTTAAAATTATAAAAACATATATAAAGATATATTTTATAGTAATTAATTCCAAGAAAAGATTAGAGCTTTTTTTTTTTTTTTTTTTTTTTAAATAAAAGTGAATAGAAAATAAAAAGCAAATTTTTTTCAAATAAAATGTTCAAAATCTCACACAACAAGGGCGAAAGGAGTCAGCCGTCACGCAGATTGGATAGATTATCTTCTTCTTTACACGGGGATGCAAAAAAAATTCTCTGATATCCAAAAAAATACCACTCAAAATCACAAAAAACACAGAGCCTTAAATTACACGTCCGCACTCAATAAAAAGAGAACTCAAATCTCCAAAAAAAGTGAATTTATAAAATAATCGTAGATAACTTCAGTGCTTTGTAAGGCGTGTTGCTGTATATATAAAAAAAACTTTTTATATAATAACCAATTTTAATTTATAGTGAGTTTATGACTGTGATAACAAAAACAACAATTGAAAAATTCTTGTGTAATAATACCAAAGATTTTGATAATAATAACAAAAAAATATATATGTACACTAAAAAAAATCGATGTAAGAGATACGTGCATAAATATATATATATATATATATATATATATATATATATATATATATATATATATATATATATATATATATAAAATGAGTAACATCTAATTGTAATACATTGTAATATATTTACTCTTTATTCTAATAAATTTAGACAGAAAAGGTTCTGATGAAGGCTACCGAAATGGCCGAAACGAAAAGGGATGCATCCTGTCGGCCCTCGGGGCCTGGTGTAGGGGTTAGCGTGCTGGCCTCGTATGCGAAAAGTCGCGGGTTCGACCTCAGGCAGTCCGATGATTTTATTTAAGCCATTTGGTATCCAAAGAATTTTATATGTATATACTTATTATTTTAGCACTATTTTAATTCAGTCTTTATCATTAATCAAATACATTCTCTCTCTCATCTTTCCTTGAAACAAATGAAAATTTAATATCCATACTCAATAGCGGTTGATTTAAGCCCGTAGTATTTGACTTTGTCAAACTTGAAGTGAAATTCATGAATGAATGAAAGAAGAAAAGACCCTCCCTCCTCTCGCTTCTCTCCTCATTCCTTAGATTTTCTAAAATATAAATGAGTTGGGAAACGCAGCAATGTTTCTTTTTCACTTTCTCTTACCTCTAAGACTGGTATATGTTAATATATAAGAGAGAGAAAGTATTGGATTCATGTCAAAAATTCGATGTCGAGATTTTGATGGATATACACGTTTTGAGGTCCCCTGAATCCAGTGGCGGTCCCAGGATTTGGTCAAGGGGGGGGCCCAAATTTTTTTTTTTTATTCATTTAAGCTTTTTTCGGCAGCGAAAGCCATTTAAACCCCGTCTCTATTTATTTCACCGGGATTGTTAGCCAATGGTCCAAAATTTATGAAGAGAAGGTGAAGAGGCAGTGGCGCACGCCAGAAGAGTAGTGGGTAATAGGGGTGATATTTATTTAGTTCCGGATTCAAATTAACATTGATAAAGAACTGTATTCGTTTACAAATTTTATAATATGCTAAAACAAAACGGTACAATTTTGAAACTTCGTGTCAGAACATATTTCGCTCGTCATTGAGTACCGAAGATGCCCTCGGGCCTTGGTGTAATAGGTAGCGTGCTGGCCATTTGTACCGCGGGTTCGCATCCCGTCTCATGCGACAATTTATTTCAATTAGATCGGCTACCAATCCAATTGAAATCAATGGCCTTCGATGCCGAAAAAGATCTTAAATGAAATTAAAAAAAAAGAAAATTGTCCGAAAATCATTTAAACAATTGTATTGTCTAATTTGAATAATATCAAAATGATACGTCACTCTCGCTTAGTAGCCATCTTCAAAAAGTTTTAATAGCAACCTTTTAACCCTTAAACAATGTAGAGCTATATTTCTGTAACCGTTAACATACACGAAAACATGAGCAAGTCAAAAATTGATCAATTGTAAAAAAAATTACCAAGTTTACTGAAATATCATGATTAATAACACTGTGCTACAAGAAAAAAAGCCCCGAGAAAATTCCTTCAGATTCTTAAGTCAAATGATCTCCTGAATCCAAATATGACCTCCGTTTTCCTTCACCACGTACCGTTTTTCGGGGGGGGGGAGCCCTCTACTTATTTCCACCCCTTTTCGTTAATTATAGGGCCACGAAAAAAATTTGGAGGGATGAAAAGGAATATTTTAGCCCTAACATTTCTTCAGAAGGTCTAGAGAAGTGAAAATAAATAAATAAAAGTTAAAAAACATTAACATTTGAATCTAAGGGGGAGGATGCGGGGGAGGATTTTTGTCCCTTAAAATGCAAAAAAATCATTAAAAATAATCATCAAAATCATTTTCAAATGATTCCGAAGCGCTTGCAAGAAGATGGAAGATTCACAGCTCAGTTGGTCAAATTGGCAAATATGCAGCTATTACTTTCATTTTTTTGGGCTGATCTCCACAAATTTAAAGTTATATTTACGGATTCTTCTAAGTCCTTCAATATTGCCATATTTTATCTAAAGGGGTAGAAATTATTTCTTGTCAAAGTTTGAAAAAAATTCTTCTTGCAAGGGCTTCGGAATCGCTCACACCCCACCTGCTTTATCCTATATATTTTTTTTAGTTGAGGGATGTTTAAGGAAGGGTGAGGTGGGTCTGTCCGCCTGAATATGTAGAAAATCAGTGAAAAAATTGTGAAAAAATTGTGAAAAATCAGAAAAAATTGTTAATTTTTACTTTCTCTTACCTATGTATATATGTATATATATATAGAGAGAAAGTATTGGATTCATGTCAAAATTCGATGTCGAGATTTTGATGGATCTTCACGTTTTAAGGTCCCCTGAATCCAAAAAAGTGGTTTTTCGCGCCATGGTCTGTCTGTGTGTGTGTCTGTCTGTGTGTGTGTGTGTGTGTGTGTCTGTGTGTGTGGGTGTGTGTGTGTGTGTTCAATTTTAAGCATGGAGTAGGCTATGAGGGTTGAAATTTTATATTTAAGTTAAACACCCCGGGACCGGGAAAATCGCTCTATAATTAACGAAAAGGGGTGGAACTAAGTAGGGGGCTACCCCGAAAGCGGTACGTGCTGGGGGTAAACGAAGGTCATATTTGGATTCAGGAGGTCATTTTACTTAAGAATCTGAAGGAATTTTCTCGGGGCCAGAAAAAAGTTTCATTTTGTAGCACAGTGTAATCATGCCTAAGTTCACCATGATTTATTGAGGCCAGATCCCGGGTTCCAGACTACTTCCGGAGGTCTAGGGGGCTTGGAAAAATTTTTGAAAATTAGGCACTAAAATCTGCGTTTTTAGCTATCTTTATTCTGGCAAATTTATAATTTTTTTGTTTAGTTTTTAAAATATTAAATAAAACTTTTGAATTTTTTGTCGGTCCAATGGGGGGGGGCCGGGCCCCCCCGGGCTACCCCTGGGACCGCTAGTGCCTGAATCCAAAAAAGTGGTTTTCGCAACATGGTCTATGTGTCTGTCTGTGAACAAAATAACTCAAGAACGAAAATAGCTAGGTTGTTGAAATTTTATATTTAAGTTAGGCACCCCCATTGGACGTGACACGAAGCTGTTGAACAAAATCAGCCCAAGAGTACCCGTACTTTACTGATGTACTTTTTCAGTTTTTTTTTTTTCGATTTTCTCAAAATTCGCTCCAACGATTTTGTATTAAAATTCAAAAATCAATTATTTTTTAGATGCTCTATAAAATGTATATTCTCATTTTGCCTTTGAAATCTTCTGAAGACCACTTTACTCTTGTACTCCATAAAAAAGATAGGATAAATGGTTACTATGGTAACAAAATATAAATATTTTCCCACATTATAAATTTTACATCTTGAAAATCGAATGTACAGTGAGGGGCCATATCAAGTCCCACTTCTCGTTTTCTACTTGTGATTATTTCATTGTTTTAAAAAAAAAAAATTTATATATTATAAATTTTTTAATGGAAGGTTTTTTTTTTTTTTTTACTTTCAAGGTTCAAACCTAGAAAATTTCCAATAAAGATTTTCATTTTCTTTTAAAAAAAACAATGAAATAATCACTAGTAGAAAACATTATGAGTGGGACTTGATTCCCCTGCCTTCTCCCTGCTTGCCTGCCTCTGCTGCAATTGTCACTCACTGTACCCTGCTGTCTGAAACTAAATACATGTCGACATAAAAAATCTGGTGCGACCCCACCAGATTTTTACTTTTCACTTATGAATTGGCAGAGGTCAAGTTTGAAACTAAGGTACCATGGAGAGGCGAGCGTGGCTTATCGGATAAGCTGAGGCTTAGTAATACGAAGAAAATTTCTCCTCTTCTTCCACCCCATTTTTCCAAAAAATTTCAACCAAGAACGACCCCCCTGGATGAAAAAAAGGGAGAACCCCTCCCTCCCCTTCCACGCACTTTGGGCTTGAGGTTCAAAAGAAGATTTCGGGGAAAAACATCCCAATTCGAACCACCACTACTTCTTCACCGAGGACAAATGATCGACTCGACCCAGCGGTCCCAACACCCACAACACCCAAACCAACTAATCAATCAATCCAAGGTACCATGGAAAACTAAACATATCTCGACACAAAAAATCTGCTGTGACAAGCATTGAACAAAAGAAAAAGTTGTGTGTTCATCACACCAGATTTTTTTTGGTTATCTTAAAATAGGGTCAATATTCTTATACCTTTTATATATAGGCTATCCGAAGCGCAGATAAATAAACTCGAAGAAGTGAATAAACCGGTATGTAATTGATTGAATACAGTGTTGTCGACTTGGCTGGCGTGTTGTTCCGGTTCGCTTAGCCCTAATGGACTTGAATCACGCTCTACCCCCCCTCTCCCCCTCCCCCCTACGTAGATATTCGCGAATAACGGAGAGAGAGAGCTTCTTCTCTTATCTTCAAGGTTCAAACCCCTTAATTGGAAATGAGATCAATAGCAGTAGCAACAACACACACACACACACTGTTGTGGGTTTCACTTTTCAAACCAAAAGAAAAATACTCTGTTTTTTTAATCTAAATGAAAAAAATACCAACCCCCATGAAGAGAGAAAGAGAGTTAAATTGAATTCCAAGAAAAAGGCGCTTTTTGCATTCACTTTACTCATAATCCACGACTATTTGGGATTTAGATTTTGGTCTAATTAATTGGTATTTTAACGCTGAGAACGGGAAAAGGCCAGCTTTTAGTTAAAATCCAATCAATTTACTTGCGGCAAGCCTGGAAATAGCAGTGAATATGGTTTGGTGGCCTCGAAGAGTCAGCGTGTGGAATGTCCTTACAATAAATATATACATAAACGTCCGAGGTATAAGACTTTTTTTCTTTTTTTTTATTCTGCTCTCCTGGCTAACCGCCATTGGGCTAAAACTGATTACAAAAATACATTTATAAAAATAATATACACAAAATAATATAAATACAAAGTTAAAACATTATACAATAACATCATAAGTAAATACCGGACAAAAAAGCATAAAAAAATGGAAAAAGGTACTTAAAATGGTATAAAAAACTTGAATAAAAAGTTGTTAAACAAGCATTAAAGTTGAAAAAAAGCATCTCATAAGCAATTTTTACTCATACCAATGACGTATACAAATTTTTTTTTTTAAAGAAACTAAATTTATTCCGCCTTTTACGCCTTTCTTTACGAGCTATACATAGTCTAAATTTAAAATTTTTTGAATTATCAAGAAAATATTTTAAGGGGGGGGGGGGGGGGTAAAGGAGGTAATTACTCCCCCCCGAGATTTGAAAAAAAAAATACTTTTTTTGAAAAAAAAAAATTTATTTTTAATGTAAAATTTTAAAAATTAGTACTTAAAAATTTGATTTCTATTTATATTCTGGCAAACAAGTACAGAATGAGCCTTTAAATTACCGAAATTAAGAAAAAATTGTGTGCTGTGCGACCAGTCACACCAGTATACCAAAAATAAGACATCAATTTTTAAAATTTTTTATATTATTTCTTAATTTCTGCCTTTTAAGTGCCTATTTTAATAATTTTTAGTGCTTAGTTGCCTGCCTATTTTAAAGATTTTAAGTGCCTATAAATCCGAGCCCTAATCATAAGTTAAAAATGATTCAAAACCTTATATAATAATGATACAATAAGAAAAAATATAAGAAAAAAATTATATAATAAATAAAAATAAAACTAAAAGAAAATATTTCCAAGAAGTAATATGTTATATTAAACAATATAAAGGCAAAAACTACAAAAGTAAAAACAAAATAAAGCCAAAATTTGAACAGGATCATTCAAAACAAAGACAAAACAAGATGTCAAAAATTAAACAATATAAAGGCAAAACTACAAAAGTAAAACAAAATTAAGGCAAAAGTTAGCAAGACTGCTAAAAACATGAGATTGGGAGATTTAGCGAAATTGTAGATTGCTTTGACTATTGACTCTATGGGCTTAGAGAGTATGTCTATTAAATTAGGGGGATCTCGGAAATTCGGTTCTATTGCGCGTAATAGGGTATTTCTTTGTAGCTTGTAATTAGGGCACTTTAGTATAAGATGTTCAGGTGTGGCTGGCCTAGGGGAGCAAGTACAGTCGGGGGAGTCGACTATGTGAGTGAGCTGTGCATCTGGAATGGTCCTTAACCGGTTGAAAATAATGATTTCTTCTCTGGATAAATTAGGAGTTAACTTAAACCATGGAGGAGCCGGATGCTTTTTGAGTTTTGCCAGGAAGGAGCCTTTGGTTTGCGAAGTGTAAGCCGAGTTTGATGTCCATGTTTGTACCAGTTGTCTTTTGAATATTGTAATGGTGCCTCTCCATGGGATCTCTTCTTTCAAAAGCGGCCCTCGAGCTGCCGCTCTTTTGGCCAGATAATCGGCTATTTCATTTTCTTGATTTCCTGAATGTCCCCTAATCCAGGATAAGGTGACTTGCTGATTGTTTGTATCGGTCTCTTTTAGTAGGTTCGCAATTTGAAGATGGATTTTACTATTAAGGTATAAGACTTTGACGATAACCGTTATTTTATGATAATATCCATGGGTGGTTCAGCCATTTTTATTTAGGCCGTTTGGTATCCAAATGGCTTAAATAAAATCATCGGACTACCTGGGATCTGAACTCGCGACCCTTGGTATACGAGGTTAGCACGCTAACCCCTACACCAAGCCCCGAAGGCGCACCTTTTCTTCTTAACCCATATCTTCCCGACAATAGAAATTTTGAAAAAATATTTTATTTTGTCATCAATTCCACTTAAAAGTAATTCAAATAAGATGATAAATATTAAAAATTAGCAGTATGTGTTGTCATTTTGACATAACATAACGTTGCGCTCACGCAACGTTGGGAGTTTCCTGGTAAAAAATAATTTTTTTTTTAATTTCAATCACCTACTTTTCTTTGCTCAAAATGTTAAATATTCATGATTGTATGAAAAAACTGAACAAGATTGATTCTATTACTCATGAAATTTAAAAAAAAATGTGAATGAAGGTGAAACTGATATTTTTTGCAGATGTAGATCATCTGGATTTTGCAAATTTTGCATCTCGTCTGCGCATTTTCTTCATCGCGGATTATAATATGGAGAGTTCTGTCCTCTCTTAATGTTTTTATTGAAATTACAATTGTCAGGTTATTTTATTTTGAGCATAGTTTATTCAAAACTACTATATCATCCACAATTTCGTCTAAGAAATGTTCAAACAATTGTAAGCATGTCAAATTCCCAAATTTATTTTTTATTTCTTAGACACATCTGACTTTACAGTTTATAGGAGTATCACTGTTAGTTGGGACACACTTCGGCTCCTTTGTTATAGGATTTTTTCTAGTGTGGTTCATCAGAAATTAGTAGTTTCAGGTACTGATATATCTGTTTTGTCGTCTATACTGGCATAAATTTTATATGTAGCACTATATGTACTGTAATTATTCACCCCCGTCATTGATAATCATAAGTCTATTTTCTATTTCTTCTTCATCAGTTAGTTTATCTAGTTTAGGAGTTATCATGACTACATCAATGGCTTCTTCTCCCTCTAATTCCTCAAAAATAGCTATAATTTTCTCAGCTGTTAGTATTTTCTTTTTGTAGAAAGACATTTCTATGTTCAATAATTGAAAAATAGGACAAATAATAAAACAATAATAATAATAAAATAAAATACGAAAGTCATAGAAGGATATTATAATACGATGTTACTACTAAAAACCGAGCCGGGGAACTCCCAACGTTGCGTCAACGCAACGGATAAATGTATCATTCGCTACTGTGTCATAGGTCTAATATATTTAAGAAAAAAAAATATATGTGTATTCCACATCTATAACATTCTGGAATATGTACATAAAAGTTGAATTAAATATATATTAGTACTTGAAAAAAATTATTGAAAAATATTGATAAAAACAGGTGTTCAGTAATTAATTTTTTTTCACGGAGTGTTGCACTTATTTTGAAATGTAAATACATAGAAAGAAAGCTTATGAATGCCTTTTAATAAGTGAATGATGACTTTTGCATAAAAACTTCATTTTGACTGCATTTTATGAAGTTAAACTTGGTGTTGCGTATACGCAACGCCGGGAAGAAATGGGTTAATTTTGAAAATAAAATTATTATTATTCCATTCCAATTCAGTGCCTGCTTGATGATTTATTTACATTCTTGGAATACACAAATGAAAAGAATACATAAATATTTCTCTATACTCCTAAGGGAGAAATCGTAACTTTAAGAATTAATAACTCAAAAAGTTATAGAAATTTGGGAATGAAAATAATTTTCCTGTAATCCCGAGAAGGTCCTCTTTATACATGAACCCTGTTATTCAATGGTGTGTCAAAGACCAAACATCGAGTTTTGAGAAAATCAACATTAAAGTTTTTCTGATTTAAATTGTTTTGATTAGATTATATATCATTTTGTTTGTCAATTGTGCAAGTAAATACTGTAATTATGGCAAATATTCATAAATTATCTCTAAAAATACGACTAATTTAGAAAAAAACAATAAAATATAAAAAATTATTTTTGCAAAATTCTCTAAGTCCAATTTGCAATTTGCAAAAATGCTTCAAAGTCTCTTGATAATAAATAAAATAATTTTAGGTTATAATTCAAAAATTAAAACGAAGATATTATTAAAGTTCTTTTATGGTTATATTTAATACTAAATAGCTTAGAAACTTTTTATCAAAATTACATTAATAAATTTTAAATAGTATTAATCAAAGTTATAATGAACTTAATATCGAAATCGCACTCATCCTCATCTTCATTATCAGGAATAATATCAAAAAATTAAATTTTGACATCTACGAGACATTTCTCATTTAAAAAAAAA
The DNA here is from genome assembly GCA_023213315.1 of Euborellia annulipes. Classification (NCBI taxonomy): domain Eukaryota; kingdom Metazoa; phylum Arthropoda; class Insecta; order Dermaptera; family Anisolabididae; genus Euborellia; species Euborellia annulipes. The sequence continues at coordinate 55,092 of JAKCPI010015395.1, forward strand.
GGATTTTGGTTTATTTAAGTTTAAATAAGTTTTTATTGGTTGTTAACACCATAAAAAACAACGTGTTAGGAACATAAATCATTATTGCAAAATGTAAATCCTGCATTGAAATATTGTAAAAATAATTTAATGCTTTTACATTAAATATAAATTTTTTTAGGACATATTTCATAAAAAATACTATTAATTAAAGCATTTGAAACAATATTCCGTGCTTAACTCAATTTTGAATTTTGGTCTTTGACACACCATTGCATAATAGGGTTCACATATAAAATTTAATTTCAAAATTCCAACGGGAAGTTGTCTAAATAGAGCAGAGTGACAGACAGAGAGACGGACATAAGCGAATTATATACAGTATATAGATTTTTAAAATTTTTCCTTTTAATTTAAAGTCTTTTTCTGCATCGGAGGCCATTTAGACACCGTCAATTAATTGGTAGCCGACGAGATGCGAACCACTAACCCCTCTAGCACAAGAGAACTCTATTCACTCTACTATGACCCATTGATGTTTATTTTAAATCATTGATTATTGTTATTATAATTTATATTCGTCCTCGAAATGAGTCATGCGCTAAAAAGTCGTCGTTTTCCTCAGTTGAGACTAAACCCCTTTAAAAAAAAAAGCCAACTGACCTTTTTCCAGGTCACTTGTGTGTCGAACCATTAACACGGAAGAGGGAGACATAATCGTTGTCACTATTTCTATTCTCTCTCTTTTCCATTAGTTAATTAATTAGATTAGCGTGAAGAGGGCAGAGGCAGAGGTCGCAGAGCTGAATAAATAAATAAATACTTATTATATAGCAGAGTTCTATTTTGCTTAATAATTTTGTTTTTTTTTTTAATTTAAGGTCTTGGTTGGTAGTTAATTCAATTGATTGATATACATGCGGAATGCGAACCCCTGACTCTAAGCACAAGAGGCAAGAACTCTACCACTGTATGAGTGACTTCATAAAGATAATTCACTTGTCTTTGATTACGTCATTAACGGATCTATTGGTCAAATTGATTTTGTTTGAGAGATGCATTGTGTAAAAGGTCCAAATTTGGGCTGTCATTTACATATCTCATTCTACAGAAATAATTTTCTTTTACAATCCATTAACATTTTTCTCAAAAAATATTTGGTCCCAATCATCCAGACCACACCTGCTTTTATATATTTATAAATATTAACATCATGAATTTTGCCAAAAAAATCTGATGTGAAAAGCACAGAGCATAAGGAGAAATTTGTGTGCTCAATCACACCACTGGTTTTTTTTTTAACACACCCTAAATGAGTTTTTTCAAATCAAAATTATCCAGCGTGAAATTCACATCAAATAGTTTTAAAATTAAATCTCGCAATTATTATTTTATAATTAATTATTTATATAATTAAATTTTAATTGGTTTCTAGTTATTAGAGAATTTATATAAATTAATATAATATAAATATATAAGGGTTGTAATATTTCAAAGACGCCATTCGGCCAACTTCGGCATTCTCCGGTTGACGTCATCGCGAGAGCAGCAAAGCAGCAGCAGCGGCGACGTCGGGCAAACGCCCGCCGCACTCCAGTCACCCGCTCACCGTCGTTTCAATAACAACCTAACGTGTGTTCTCGAGTGCTACTCTCTCTCTCTCTCTCTCTTTCTCTCTTTAATCGTGTTAATCGCGCATTTCTCTCTCTCTCTCTCTCTCTCTCTCATTTTAATTTTGTTTTTATTTGTGAATTTTTCCAAGTGATTTTGTTTGTTTTTTATTTATTTTTGTGTCATGTTAAAACCTCTCTCGCCGTGTCTCACACCAAGCGCAATGCGTCTTGTATTAATTCTACTTTTGCTGTTGGTTTTTGAACGCACCACAGCCAACGCTGCACGCAATAATACCATCGAGGAGCTCATTCGTGATGACTCCGAATTGTCTCAGGTAATAAATCTACATTCCGTTAAGCAAAAAAGTAAAAAAACAAGTTCTTTCCTCTCTCTCTCTCTCTCTCTCATATAATTAATCATAAATCATTTTATCTTTGAAGAGAGAGAAAGAAAGAGACTTGCACGCGCGAAAACATCACACGAAAAATATTTTCATTTTAAAAGTCAAAGTATTTTATTAATAATTTGCTTTTTTTTTGTATTAAAATATGATTATTAGTTTACTGAAAGAAACTCTTCCCCCTCCTTGCATCTCAAATTAATTGTTAAATTAAAAAAAAAAAATTAATTATATAAGAATTTTTATAATTTTTAATTTGAGAGATTTAATTATTAAAATTAATTGGCTTTAATTTTTCATAAGCCCTCGGGCCTTGGTGTAGGGGTTATAGCCTTCTGTACCATTTATATCCCGTCTCATGCGATATTATTTCAATTTATTTGTCTACCAATCAATTGAAATAGAGACGCTAAATGGCCTCCACTGCCGAAAAAGACCTAAAAAAAAAATGGTGGGAGATAGAAATCCAATGCTTTTCTATGCGAAAAATTTATTTTTTTGAGCATCCCCATTTGGGGATTTGAGATTTCTACTATTTTCCAGAAATTCCAACGGGATTATCGTTAAGCAGAGCGTGTCAGACTTTATATTTTTTAGTTAATTCTGGTTCAAGGTCTTACCTTGAATTCTCTTCAATACATTTATTATAGTTTCGCTGTCACCGGGGGTGAATTCATTTGAAAATTTACTCTCCCAGAAAAATATCTTGATACGGAAAAAATTTTAATTATAAAATTAGATATTAATATCGAATTAGAAAATAAGGAGGTGATTGTTTTTGAGTTCATGTTTTTCCTTTCGAGTTATTTGAACTATTTGAATAAATTTTTATTAAAAACTTATTATACACCAGGGCTATATAAGGGGGGGGGGAAAATTTAAAAACCGATTGTGAAAAAATATAGCCTGTAAAAAAAATTGAGGGTGAAAAATTTGGTCTCAAAAAAAAATTTTGGAGGGTGGGGCGGAATAAATAGTTCAAAAAAATTTGTATACGATTGGTATAAGAAAAATTGTATAGATGTTTTTCAACTTATATGTATTAACAACTTTATTCAAGTTTATGTTTTAGATTTTTTATTTGTTTTTGTATTGATGAGATATATTAGATTGATTTTTGCCCTCCGATGAAGTCAAAGAGTAATAAACTATCAATTGCGTCTTGTTCTAGATGTATAAGCGTCTAAAATTTATGTTGAAATGAAATAAAAACCTCCCAGAATTATCTGACTCGGGCCCGCCTGTGGCTTTTCCTTAATTATATTCCAATAACTTTATTTCGCTATTCCTCCCCAAATGGGACTATTTTTCCTGAACACTCACTAAGAAAAGATCTCCTATAAAGGGAATTCGAAATTCCAATGGGAAGTTAAACGCGCTACGGGCCAAATCAGATACGCCCTTGGGCTGTGTAGAGTTCAGGTAGAGATCCCACCTGGACTTGAGGATACGCTTCTCGGCTCGAGCGGTGAAATTATATTCGCTACCAATTAATTTAGAGACTATATGAGATCCGGTTTAAATTTCAATGGAAATTAAGAATCCTAAAAAGTGGATTTCGCAAATTGTACAAAAAAAAATCTGGTGTGACTGGCGCACAGCACACAACTTTCTCTTCCTTCGGAAATCGAAAGATGTTCGTGCTTGTCACACCAGATTTTTGTGTCGAATGTATTTAGTTTACGACAGACGGACAGTGAGGGTCAATATTAAGTCCCACCCATGCGCTTTCTACTTGTGATTATTTCATTGTTTTTAAAAAAATATTATATATTTTTTAATGGAAACTTTCATGGGTCAATCCTAGAAAATTTACAATAAAGATTTTTATTTTCTTTTATAAAAACAATGAAATTATCACTAGTAGAAAACGCATGGGTGGGACTTAATATTGTCCCTCACTGTACATTAAAATTTCAAGATGTAAAATTTATAAGTATGGGAAAATATTTATATTTTGTTACCATGGCAACCATTTCTCCTATCTTCTCTATGGAGTACAAGAGTAAAGTGGTCTTCTGAAGATATCAATGACAAAATGAGAATATACATTTAAAAGAGAATCTAAAAAATAATTTAAAAAAAAAAAAATCTTTGGACCTAATTTTGAGAAAATTGAAAAAAAAACTGAAAAAGTGCATCAGTAAAGTACTAGTACTCTTTGACCGATTTTATTCATAAGCTGTCACGTCCCAGGGGGGGGGGTGCCTAACTTAAATATAAAATTTCAACCTCCTAGCTCTTTTCGTTCTTGAGATATTTTGTTCACAGAAACACACCAATTTTTTTGGTCTCAGGGGACCTCAAAACGTGTATATCTTGTCATCGAATTTTTGAATCCAATACTTTCTATATATTAACATATATAGGTAAGAGAAAGTAAAAATACAAGATGATATTGGTCCACGTCTTTAGAAGTGATACAAATAATTCTTAAGTTGATAATTGATATTTTGAAACATATCACCTAGTGTTTTTTGTTTTAATAATGAATTTAAATTTAACTAAATCCGAGAGCATTGGACGAAAAGCGAAAAAAAAAAAATATAAAATAAAACGGTGTCAAAGAGTAATAAACTATCGATAAAATTGAAAGTATGTCGGTAGGTTTGTATGTTTCCCCAGGGGTCGGGGAACTTCAGATTATTCGCTAGAGTTCTTGCCTCTTGTGCTATAAGGGTTCAGAGGTTCGCAATAGGGCCGAAAAAAATTTGTTGAGGTCATTATCAGAGAATTCAATGACTATCAGGGGAGTTGTTTTTAGAATAAGGAAGAAGAAACCAAGCAACAATCCTCTTGATTTGATTGACACTAATCGATTGAGAATGTGTGACTTCACCATTCAAAAATCCTTACAAGTGAGGCAAATGAAAAAAAAAATTCTTCTACGCATTTACTTGCATACGTAATTTGAATAGTTGATTAAACAGGATTCGGACTTTGGAGCCTGGAACGTGGAACGTCCCCCGGTAACCATCTGTATTTTAAAATTTTTGAAATAAAATTCTAACCCCTATATGGCCTCAGTAGTTGCAAGGAGTTAAAAAAAAAAGGTGAGAAAATAATGATTTGCAATAAAAATATACCGCTCTCTACGGCCCTATAAATTTCTCGTTTTAATTCCTTCTTAAGGGCTGTATTGATATTTTTTGCATTTCCTTATTGTTCATTCTGACCTGAAATGTAATTTATCCATACTAGTCGCGCGCCCGCCTTCGACGGGATTCGCCCTCCAGGACTCCCCGCCAGCTGGCTCGGGCCCTCGCCTTTTCTTAATTACGAAAAGAAAATTATTATTATTTTTTTTTTTATAAAAAAACACTCACACTTTTTTTCTCATTCACCCTCACACTCACACATTCACACGGTCTTTTCGGCAACTCAAGCCATTTAAGACTTTACGATAACCATTATTATGAAAATATATATATTGGGGGTCCAGGCATTCTTATTTGGATACCAAATGGCTTAAATAAAATCATCGGATTGCCTGGGGTCCGCGACTTTTGGTATACGAGGTTGGCACGCTAACCCCTACACCAGGTCCCGAGGACAAGAAAATTATTTATTTTTTTTTTATTGTTCAAGCCTTTAGCCCTTGGCCATCGGCACAAAAAAAATTATTTTTTTTTTTAATTAAACAAACATTCACACTTATTTCTCATTCACACTCACACTCACACACACATTCACACAGTCTTTTCGGCAACTTAGGCCATTTAAGACTTTTACGATAACCGTTGTAATATATATTAATCTATTGTGGGTTCAGGCATTTCTATTTAAGCCATCTGGTATCCAAATGGCTTAAATAAAATCATCGGACTGCCTGGGTCCGAATCCGCGACGTTTGGTATAGGAGGTAGACACGCTTCCTACTACTCCACACCCGGGGGCAGAAAATTATTATTACTCCGTATTCCAATCCAGTGCCTGCTTGAGGATCTGTTTACATTCAAAGAATACACAACTACAAAGAATACTTATTTCTCTATACACTTCCTATGGGAGAAATTGCAACTTTAGGAATTAATAACTCAAAAAGTTATAGAAATTTCGGGATCCGAGTATTTTTCCGGGACTCTCCAATGCGCCCTCTATAAGACTGCAAAATTTCGTTTCAAAATTCCAACGGGAAGTTGGGCAAACAGAGCTTGACAGACGGACACTCCGCAATTATTATATGGACCCTTTATTTTGAAAGTGTTGTAAGTCCATTTTCTATTGTTTCGAGTAAATGAACGGTTTAACTTATTTGTTTATTAAAAAAATCTATTTACCGATCAATTTTCAATTGAACAAAACATGGAAATTTTTTAAGAAATTTACCACTAGCTAGTTATAGGTAGAAAATTTAGATTAATTTTATCGTAAATTATGTGATATCTCGTTTTTTTTTTTTTTAATTGACTTACACTAGCCTACTTTCAAAATAAACGGTCCATATATAGATATATGATAGTGTCTATTGACGAGAAAGAATTTGATGCCCGACAATACAATAGCCTCTAAGATCGTTGCAGTGAAGTAAAGCCAATACGGCGGAACCTCGGTTGGGTGACCCCGTAGTTTCAATTGACCCGTGTTATTTATGTCCCCGGACTCTCCTACTATACATACTACAGTAGTTAGCTTTTTTTTTTTAAATAACGGTTGCAAATATTTAATAATTGCTTCAAGCGAATGCTAGATTTTAATTAAATATAATTTTATTTGAAAAAGCTTTTGCCTTTAGCCTCTCTCTCTCTCTCTCGCTCTCTCTCTTTCAATTGAATTGAAATTAATAATACTTATTTTTTTACTTTTATATTGAATAAATAAATAAATATTAGCGAATATTTGATTAATTTTCATTCTAAATTGAGAGAACTAATAATATACGTTGATTAATATCAAGGTTTTTAATGTCTGTTATAATCTTCCACAGTTGATACTCACAAAATTATTTTCGTTATTCTAATCTATAATCTTAAAAAATATCGAATCGAATTTCAAATTGAACCTAGGATCTCCAGGCTTTCCAGCACACAGATAACCCGGAAAGTGCGGAGATCCTGGATTTTATTTCCGCGGACCATAGGGCGTTTGAACCCGCCTAGAAATAAACTCACAAAGTAGTTATGTGAAAGTTTTCGATATTTTAAATAGTTTTTGAGATATTTGATTTGGAATTTATTTCGATTCCTGGTTCATACCACAGTGGTAGAGTTCTTGCTTCTTGAACTAATGGGTCAGTGGTTCGCATTCCGTCTCATGCGACAAAAATTTAATTGGCTACACATCCAAATGACCGGGTCTAAAAAGCCTCCGATGCCGTAAAAGACCTTGAATAAAAAAAATAAAAGTGAATTTTTTATAATAATCAAAAATAGATTTTTGTAATTTAAAAATTATTAAATTAATTATTTTTAGTGATTAAATTTAGAAATAAATAAATTTTTTTGTTGGTGTTGTTATTGCAAACCGTTGCCTCTGAAACGGCTGGTTATCTTGGGTTCGTTTCCCGGGGCGATTGGCCCATACCCAAAAACTTGTTAAAAATTTTTGAATGAATATCTTTTGCTACGACTAACAAAAACTTGTATAAAAGAATGTCATGAATAGAGACCAGATTTTAAGCAAAATGCTTATTGCTCATTTTACGAATATTTATAATTTTTACTTTCTCTTACCTATGTATATATGTAAAATATATATATATAGAGAAAGTATTGGATTCATGTCAAAAATTCGATGTCGAGATTTTGATGGATCTTCACGTTTTGAGGTCCCCTGAATCCAAAAAAGTGGTTTTCGCGACATGGTCTGTCTGTCTGTGTGTCTGTGTGTCTGTCTGTGTGTCTGTGAACAAAATATCTCAAGAACGAAAAGAGCTAGGAAGTTGAAATTTTATATTTAAGTTAGGCACCCCCATGGGACGTGACACGAAGCTTTTGAACAAAATCGACCAAAAAGTACTAGCACTTTACTGATTCACTTTTTCAGTTTTTTTCGATTTTCTCAAAATTTGCTCCAACGATTTTTTTTTAAATTCAAAAATCAATTATTTTTTAGATTCTCTATAAAATGTATATTCTCATTTTGTGATTGAAATCTTCTGAAGACCACTTTACTCTTGTACTCCATAGAAAAGATAGGAGAAATGGTTGCCATGGTATCAAAATATAAATATTTTCCCATACTTATAAATTTTACATCTTGAATTCAATTGTACCCTACTGTCGGAAACTAAATACATGTCGACACAAAAAATCTGGTGTGACAAGCACAGTACACAACTTTCGATTACCGAAGGTAAGAGAAAGTTGTGTGCTGTGCGCCAGTCACACCAGATTTTTTTTTTTTTTTATTAAAAAAATTTTTTCCCATTCACACACGCATACACCAGGGACGTATATAAGGGGGGGGGGGGGGGCGCCTCCCCCAAAAAAAAAAATTTCCAAAAACCCCGCAGTGTGAATAAATATAGCCCTGTAAAAAAATTTTTTTCAGCAGGGTGAAAAAAATTTGGTTCCGCAAAAACAAAATTTTTCGCAGGGCGGGGCGGAATAAATTTAGTTTCTTTAAAAAAAAATTTGTATACGCCATTGGTATGAGTAAAAATTGCTTATTAGATGCTTTTTTTTTCAACTTTTATGCTTATTTAACAACTTTTTATTCAAGTTTTTTATGCTTTTTTAAGCACTTTTTTCCCATTTTTTATGCTTTTTTGTCCGGTCTCTAGTCATGAATTATAAAAATTGTCAAAACAAAATTTGCAGTTGCTAACTTCACTTACTGAATTTTCCCTATTAACTCGAGTTAGCTGTTTTTTAATTTCTTTTTTTTAAGTCACTCCATTACAGAGGTTTATTATATATGGATTATTTCCGAAGGCTGTTTCTGAGGGGTCACCTATCTGGATAGGCGTCTAAGGAATTGCTGTTGGTTAAATTCGCCACTTGTCCTAGATGACCTATAAAAAGTAAAGTTGATTCTCAATTCTTTCTTTATATATTGAAACATAATTTTATTTAGGTAAATTAAACCTAAGAACAAGGTGATATGTAGAGACCGGATTTTAAGCAAAATGCTTATTGCTCAATTTTATAAGCAACCATTAGATATTTAATTTCTATACGAATTAGGAAAAATTAAGTGCATTGAGATTGCATTTTTTATGCTTTTTTTGCTTTTTTGAGTTTTCATGCTTTTTTTCCCTTTCGCGCTTATTTGAACTTATTTTACGAATATTTATAATTTTTTTTTTTTTTTTATTAAAAAACACACGTTTTCCAATTCACACACGCATACACCAGGGACATGTATAAGAGGGGGGGCCGCCGCCCCCAAAAAAAAAAATTCAAAGCCCAGCAGTGCAAAAAATTATAGCCCTGTAAAAAAAATTTTTCCGCAGGGTGAAAAAATTTGGTTCCGCAAAAACAAAATTTTTCTCAGGGCGGGGCGGAATAAATTTAGTTTCTTTAAAAAAAAATGTGTATACGCCATTGGTATGAGTAAAAATTGCTTAGGAGATGCTTTTTTCAACTTTTATGCTTATTTAACAACTTTTTATTCAAGTTTTTTATGCTTTTTTAAGCACTTTTTTTCCATTTTTTTATGCTTTTTTGTCCGGTCTCTAGTGATATGTATTACATGTTAGTATAAAAACACTTGACACTTATTCTGGTCTATTCTCTAAAAACAGAGGTTAAAATTTAAAATAAACAAATAGGTGTTAAAAAGTAATGTAAGCGTTAAAAAATGCTATTTTTTTTTTTTAAACATTCACACTTTTTTCTCATTCACACTCACACTCACACACACATTCACACTGTCTTTTCGGCAGCTCAGGCCATTTAAGACTTTAGACGATAACCGTTATTTATGAATAGAGACCGGACAAAGCATAAAAAAATGGAAAAAAAGTGCTTAAAAAAGCATAAAAAACTTGAATAAAAAGTTGTTAAATAAGCATAAAAGTTGAAAAAAAGCATATCATAAGCAATTTTTACTCATACCAATGGCGTATACACATTTTTTTTTAAAGAAACTAAATTTATTCCGCCCCGCCCTGAGAAAAATTTTGTTTTTGCGGAACCAAATTTTTTCACCCTGCGGAAAAAATTTTTTTTACAGGGCTATAATTTTTTGCACTGCTGGGCTTTTGAATTTTTTTTTTTGGGGGGGCGCCCCCCCCCCTCTTATACATGTCCCTGGTGTATGCGTGTGTGAATTGGAAAACGTGTGTTTTTTAATAAAAAAAAAAAAAAAATTATAAATATTCGTAAAATAAGTTCAAATAAGCGCGAAAGGGAAAAAAAGCATGAAAACTCAAAAAAAGCATAAAAAATGCAATCTCAATGCACTTAATTTTTCCTAATTCGTATAGAAATTAAATATCTAATGGTTGCTTATAAAATTGAGCAATAAGCATTTTGCTTAAAATCCGGTCTCTATTTATGAATTTATATATATTAGGGTCCAGGCATTTTTATTTAAGCCATCTGGTATCCAGATGGCTTAAATAAAATCATCGGACTGCCTGGGGTCCGAACCCGCGACGCACATAGGAGTATTTGTTCAATAAACCCGGACAAAAGTCGAAATCACTAAGTTACTCAAAAGTCGTAATAAAATTATTGTTCCTCAAGCTATTCAACAGATAACCGGTCCCTCCTAAGGTAGCCATAAACAGGGAAGCTATTTTAAGGGGGGTGACAATGGGGGGGCGACCGCCCCCCCCTGTGTCGGGTTCTGTCATCATAATATTATTATTTATGTTTATGTTATTATATGTTATGTTTTTATATATGGTTCGTTTAAATATAAATATGTTTGTTTTCTGTTAAGACGTTCCTCATTGCTCTCTCCTTATACTAAGTTAATAGGAAACGTTACATGGTGTCAGGTGTTAATAATTATTCTCAAGATGCCTAAAACAATCAACAATAATAACAGTAATAATGAAAAAAAGGAGGATGGTGGAAATAGTGGAAATAAGGTAAGAACTTCCACTTCTATGCCCCAGTTTTCATTTAAATCAGAAGATTGGTCTAAATGGCGACGAAATTGGGATCGATTTAGACTAATTTCGAAAATGAATTTAGAAGATGAGGAAACTCAGATAGCTTTTTTGATTTTAAATATGGGCGCTGATAAGGCAGATGACATTTTGGAATCTTTTAAATTGAATTCTCAACAATCAAAGAATTATAATTTAGTAATTGAACGATTTGAAAGTTATTTTTCAAGGATTGAAAACCCTATTTATAATAGAATTAATTTGAGGGATCGTTTCCAAAATAAAAATGAATCTATTGATGATTATGTTATGGCCCTTCAAATAGTTTCCAAACAATGTGATTTTAATGTAAAATGTAATTGTGGGAAAACAATTAATTATGATGAAACCTTTGTTAAGGATCAATTCATTGTTGGGCTTTTGGATAAGGAATTTTCCAAGGATTTACAAAAAGATTATTTAAAATTATCATTAAAGGAGTGTATTGAACAGGCTCGAAATTATGAGGTAATTAATAAAAAACAACATCTTTTAGATAAATTAGATGGAAGTCTAAATGAAAAGAAGGATTTAGAAAATGTTGATACGTTGAATAAATATAGATCTAATTATAAAACGTTGAATAAAGATTTTAAATTTTGTTTTAGATGTGGTCAAAAACCACTTCATAATATTTCTGTTTGTCCGGCTAGGAATTATTTTTGTCGAAATTGTAATATGAGAGGACATTTTACAAAGATGTGCAGAAGAGAGGCTAAGGATAAAAAAAAGGGTTTAAATGAAGTTTGTGACTCATCAGATTCGGAAGGCGAAGTTCCTTCGTGTAGATCTATAGTTTTAGACTGTAGCAATATAAATAAAGTTAACTTAGAGGAATCATGGAAAATAACTTTAGAGATTAATAAAATTCCAATCCAGTGGAAAATAGATACCGGGGCGGATGTTTCTGTAATGCCCGAGCATTATTACAATAAGATTAGAAGAAATATAAAATTAAAATCTACGAATTTAAGATTGAGGGGTCCAAACAGGAAGTATTTAAATGTCCTGGGCACATTTGAAACTATTATGGAAAATAATGATATTCAATCTAAACAGAAAATTTATGTTATTGAAGGAGGACATGAATGTCTTTTGGGACTTCCTGCTATAGAAGCCCTAAATTTGGTTAAAAGGATAAATTTTTTATCGAATAAAGATTTAAATTTGGAATTGGTTATAAAGCAGTTTCCTAAACTATTTGACGGTTTAGGATGCATGAGGGGAAATTATGAAATAAAATTAAAAGATAATGCAGAACCTTTTGCTGTACTCTCTCCTAGAAGGATACCTATTCCTATTAAGGGAGATGTAATTGAAGAAATTAAGAAGATGGAAAAAGAAGGGGTTATAGCTAAAAATACAGAAGCCTCTGAATGGTGTGCACCTTTAGTTTGTGTTCCCAAGAAGAATGGGAAAGTTAGAATATGTGTAGATTATACGGAGTTAAATAAATATATAATTAGGGAGAGATTAATTTTGCCAACGACGGACGAATGTTTGGCTCAACTTGAAAATGCTAAGGTGTTTTCTAAGCTAGATGCTAGTTCAGGATTTTGGCAAATTCCTTTAGCCCCCAAAACTGCAAAGTTAACCACTTTTATTACTCCTCAAGGTAGATTTTATTTTAAAAGGTTACCAATGGGAATTTGTAGTGCTCCGGAATTTTTTCAAGCAGAAATTTCAAGAATCTTAGAAGGATTAGAGGGTATAATAAATTTAATGGATGATATCCTTGTATATGGGAAAGATCGTAAGGAACATGATAAAAGACTTAAGAATTTGTTGAAAAAATTAGATGCAGAAGGTATTACTTTAAATAAAGATAAATGTTTAATTGGAGTTGAGAAGATTAAATTTTTGGGGCATACTCTTTCAAAAAATGGAATTAGTCCTGATGAAAGTAAGATTAAAGCTATTCAAGATTTAAAGATTCCTAAAAATGTAAAAGAAGTGAGGCAATTTTTGGGAATGATAAATTATCTTTTGAAGTTTATTCCAAATTTGTCTACTTTAACAAAACCTATTAGGGATTTGCTTAGCACTAAAAATGAATTTTTATGGAATGAAATGCATACTAAATGTTTTAATGATTTGAAGGAAATAATAACTTCACCATCAATTTTAAAAATTTTTAATCAAAGGCTACCAGTAAGAATTTTAGCTGATTCTTCGGAATATGGTTTAGGTGGTGTGTTGGAGCAATTTGAAGAAGGTAAATGGTGGCCTGTATATTATATTTCTAGAAGTTTAAGTGACACTGAGAGGCGTTATGCGCAAATTGAAAAAGAGGCTTTGGCAATTGTATGGGCTTGTGGAAAGTTTTCTCAATATATTTTGGGTAAACATTTTACCATATTAACTGACCACAAGCCATTAACATCTTTATTAAAAAAGAAACCTATTGGGGATTTGAGCCCTAGAATCCAGCGTATGAGAATAAAACTTATTCCTTATTCTTATGATATTGAACACGTCCCTGGGAAAGAATTTTATGTCCCTGATGCTCTCTCACGTTTAACTCAAAATCCAAATTTAAAAATGAAAAGTAATGAAATTTCATTTATTAATGCTATTAAAGAATGGTTACCTTTTTCAAGCAGTAGAATAGAAAGTATTCAAGATGAACAAAGAAAAGAAGTTTTTTATAAAAATTTAACAGAATATATATCAAAGGGTTGGCCTTCAAAGGATAAAGTTGATTTTAATTTAAAGCCATTTTATAAGGAAAGATTTAATTTGGTACTTGTTGGGGAGCTGATTATTAAGGATAATCAAATTTATATACCGAAGATATTAAGGAAGGAAATTTTAAATTATATTCATCAAGGCCATTTGGGAATATCCAAGTGTTTAAGAAAGGCAAAGACTTCTGTTTGGTGGCCCTCAATCAATGAAAATATAAAACAAATGATTGAAAATTGTACACAATGTATAGAATTTAGAAACAATCCAAATGAACCTATGATTAAGAGTCAAGTTCCATTGGCTCCGTGGGAGAAAATTGGAATTGATTTATGTGAATATAAAAATATTCACTATCTTGTTTTAATTGATTATTTTTCAAGATATCTTTTCATTGAAAAATTGCAAAAGACTACCAGTCAATCTATTATAAATAAAATAAAACCTATATTATGTCAATTTGGAATCCCTGATGTGATACGTACCGACAATGGCCCACAATTTTCGGGTTCTGATTTTAAGGACTTTGCTAGGGAGTATAAATTCAATCATATTACTAGTAGTCCAAGATTTCCTCAGAGCAATGGAATGGCAGAGGCAGGAGTGAAAATAGCAAAAAATATAATTAAAAAAGAGTCAGATATTAATTTGGGGCTGTTAAATTATAGATCAGCTCCATTAGAAAATGGATATAGTCCTGCAGAGTTGCTAATGGGTAGAAGAGTAAACACCATGATCCCAATTTTGAAAAAGAATCTTATTCCAAGATGGAAATTTTTAGAAGAATTTAGAATTAAAGAAGAAGCCTGTAAAGAAAAACAAAAATTAAATTATGATAGGAGGCATAAGACAAAGGAGTTAAAAGATTTACAGCCAAATCAAAAAGTTTGGATTATAGATTTGAGAAGGTATGGAAGGATTATAAAGAAGAGTGGGAGACCTCGATCATATGAAATTAAAGCGGGAGATAAAGTTATTTATAGGAACAGATATCATCTTGTTCCAAAAAATGATTTTGAAGATGAAGAGAATGGAGAAGAATTATGTGAAGTGTTTTAAAAGTGAAGAAAGAAGATAAAGAAGGAATTTAGGGGAAAGAAGAAGAGAAGATGTTTAAAAAAAAAAAAGAAAGAAGAGAAGATGTGTCGGGTTCTGTCATCATAATATTATTATTTATGTTTATGTTATTATATGTTATGTTTTTATATATGGTTCGTTTAAATATAAATATGTTTGTTTTCTGTTAAGACGTTCCTCATTGCTCTCTCCTTATACTAAGTTAATAGGAAACGTTACACCCCCCCCAAGATTTTGGAAGGAAATAGTAAATTCTGAGCTTACTACTTAGATAGTGTATTTCAAAACATAAATTGATTCATTTTCAGTCAGAATTTTACGTTTACAAACTATATTACGAAGCCAAAATTTTTGGCATGCATTTTTAGTTTAATTATCAGACAAAAGAATTTTTTGTTTATGTGTTTGATCTTTTCTGGCTATTATTTATATATAGGCATAAAATATGGTTATTTGACTATTATATAGCACACTTACATCATCCCTTAAGTCGGCCATTTTGTTTTTCTTGAAATAATTCATTTTTTTTTACTCATTAATTTGAAGTAACTGTAAAACAAAATGGGGGATTTAGGGGGAAGATGTAAGAGTGGTATATAATAGTCAAATAACTATATTTTAAGACTGTATATAAATTATAGCCCGACAAGATCAGACACATAAACAAAAATGCTTTTGTCTGAAAATTGAACTAAAAATGTATGGCAAAATTATGGCTTCGTAAAATAGTTTGTAAATGTAAAATTCTGACTGCAAATGAATCAATTTATGTTTTAAAATATAGTACGTACCTCCTTCTGCAATATTCAAAAGCTTTTTCTTGTAAAACATTCACACGGAAATACTAGAGCAATACAAACTATTAGCACAATCGAAGCAGCCTAGAATAAAAGAGATGCGATCTAGATATTGACTGAGTTCCGACTGCTCGTATGTAAACAAGTGTAGAGCCATGGAATTTTTAAGCCTACCTTAGGACGCACCGGTTATCTAGCTTGAGAAACAATGAGTTTATTGCGACTTTTGAATAACTTAGTGATTTCGACTTTTGTCCGGGTTTATTGAACAAATACTCCTATGTGCGACGTTTGGTATAGTTTGGTTAGCACGCTAACCTCTACACCACGCCCCGTGGGCAAAAAATGCTATTCAAAATCACTTCCTTGCCGTCTCAAATTGCTATTCTCTAAACAAAAACTTTAAACCCAAAGCGTTAACATTTAGTAAATAGTGTTAAAAATTAATGCCATGTCTAGGGGGTGCCTTTAATATTTTAACGTCGTGTTTAAAATAAAAATGGCGTCCTTAATCTAAAAAGTAAGTTTTAGGTTTTTAAGGTTTTAAATAAAAGCAACATGTTAACGTGGCTGTTAAAACTTTGTTTAGAGAATAGCATTTTTTTTAACGCTGATTGTTTTTACATTACTTTTTAACACCTATTTGTTTATTTTAAATTTTAACGTCTGTTTTTAGAGAATAGACCTGATTGTGTTTTCAGTTCGAATTTACCCCATGGCCGTAGAGTTCTTGTCTCTTGTGCTAGAAGAAGGGCTCGCATGCGACAAAAATTCATTCTCTATGTGGATTGGCGCTACCAAAGTGCTGAGTTTCAAATTTCTTTCCTTATCCATCCCAAACAGGTTTTCAAATTAAACTTGACCTTTATTTTTAAATCCAACATTTTTTTGCTCTAGCAGGTGCTTTGTCCTTTAGTGACATGAATTACTTCTCTCTCATCACTCAAAATATATTTAGACAACTTTCTTAGCAAAAATTTAATTTTTTTAAATTGTTCATATCCGTTTGACTCGCTGTGTGATACATTTCTTGATAATAATTTCATTTATTATTTCTCTGGATAAGTCATGCGTTGAATCATTTTATTTTAACTCACAATTCACTAATAAATAATTGTGAGATTTAATTAATTTAAAAAAATAAAAAATTAAAATTAAAAAAATTAATTTAACTAATCAGGGATTAGTATATTTAAATCTCGCATTCATTATTCAACTGAAAATGAAATTTCAATTTTTGCTTTCCTTATAAGGCAATTATCGATGCTCCAAGTGCAACTTGAAATATTTCATTTTAACAACATTGCAATTGATCAAACTTGCAAGTGTCGTATATCATTTTACTCGGGAGAATGTCTAGTTTCTAATTTCATAATATTTATTTAAAAAAAAAAATTATTTTGGCATTTGCCTCTGAGCCGTAGTACAGTGGTAGAGTTCTTACCCCTTGTGCTAAGGGGTCAAAGGTTAGTATCTCGTTTCATAGGACAAACATTTCAATTGAATTGAATAAAACAAAAAGCCAAAATAAATACGACTACAATATTTTGTAATGATGGAAATCAAAAATTTGCGAGGTATTGTTATGAGTGGAGTTTTAGGTTGACTAGGTTGGAAGATAAAAATAAAATTTTTTTTTTCTTTTTTCAGTATCTATAATTACACTAACGACTGGTGCGAAACTGTGAACTCATGCCGAAACTGTGAATGCGCACCAGTATGTTCTGATATCAAAAAAAAAAAAAAAATATTTTTATCTTTCAACCTAGTCAACCTACCAACTCAACTCATAACAATACCTGACACCTATTTGATTTTCATTATCACTGTTTGAAAAATAATTTTTATTTTTTGGTGATCATCCGGGAATCGAACCCGGGATCTCCAGATTTCCATTGTCCCAGATCCTCGACTAACTTTCTTCTGAGAAGTCTTTTTTTAATCCCCCTTTTTCTCTAATGCTGTAATAGGGGAACAAAACCTTTTTTTTATTCAATAAAATTTTCATCTACATTTTTTGACGCTATTCCCAGGCCAAATTCAATGATCACTTCTTTTGATCTCTCCTTAAACAAACTGTTTCTTTAAAGACATAAAAAAAAGAAATTAAAGTTTAATTTTTTGTTTTAAATTAAACTATTTTTTTTTTTTTTTTATTCACATGACAATCATAATTAAAAGGGTCAATCTCTTTGCCATGACATCTAAGAAAGTTCAAGGATAGACAGACGACTGTACACTAACGAGAGCCTATTGAGACTCAGTAAAGGATTGTCTTTTAAGAAATTTGTTGCAGACTTCTTGGTTTATATACCAACCAAAGGGAGGAAATTTTGGCATGCATCTTTCTCATTGATTTGTCATCTGGCAATTCAATCTCTATGCAATCACTTTTGATTGAAATACTTGCTGAATTTAAGCATATTAAAGAGATAGGATGTTCGAATTTTGGAGTTTAGGCTTGTCATTAGTAAAAGAATTTGATTTTCTGTTTATTTGTAAAAATCACAACGTTTCGGCCACTCATTCTGTAGCCTTCTTCAGGACAATTCAGCAAAGATTACAAAGGTTTGACAATCTCAATTGAATTAGTTGAGAAAACAAGATGGTTGCCGCTTCTCGACCCGCACGCCATCTACACATGAGCGATCGCAGCGCCCCTACATACAATTTGACACGAAATTCAAATATTGTATTTTTAAAAATACTAGTATACACTCTCTAAACTGTACAAATTATTATTGTCAAATTGTTACATATACAATACATTACATTGTCAATAATAATTTGTACAGTTTGACAATTTGACAATAATAATTGTACAGTTTAGAGAGTGTATCCTAGTAAGGAAAAATATAATTTACACAATTCATTACATTGTCAATAATAATTTGTACAGTTTAGAGAGTGTATACTAGTATTTTTAAAAATTCAATATTTGAATTTCGTGTCAAATTGTATGTAGGGGCGCTGCGATCGCTCATGTCTAGATGGCGTGCATGCCGAGAAGCGGCAGCCATCTTGTTTTCTCAACTAATTCAATTGAGATTGTGACAGATATAACAACCTTTGTAATCTTAGCTGAATTGTACCTGAAGAAGGACACAGAATGAGTGGCCGAAATGTTGTAATTTTTACAAATAAACCACAGTTAAACCGAAAATCTACTTCTTTTACTAGAGATAGGATGTTATGAGATCTGTTATAGTTATTACCTCTTGTGTACCTAGGGAATCAGAGGTTTGCATGCGATAAATATTTCAACTGATCAGGGTATGCAATGCCGAAAAAAAAAAACGCAACATCCACACTTATTCTGAAACCGATTTACTGAAAATCGAATCAACTCGACTTTGATACTTATTATCTAATTATATCTGCGGAAACTAAATATATCAATCTGGTGTGACAAGCACAGAACACAACTTTCAATTATCGAAGGTAAGAGAAAGTTGCGTGCTGTGCGACACCAGATTTTTCAAATAACAAGCCATATTTAAAAAATGCTTCCTGTTGCTAAATTATAAAGAGAACATCCCTCTTAATTCGCATACAAAATATATATTTTTTTATTTCTATTTGATTAAATGAATGAATTGCAAGTCAACTCCCTCTTTTTTCTCTCTCTCTGTATATGATAAAATCAGCACCTGTCTGATTCATTGGTTGCTCAATTCAATGTCTGATTCATTTATAAATTGATTTTGTTTCTTTCCGTTTTTTCAAACTTGATGATTCAATCATTTTAAACTCATCATTTTATATAACATAAATGCAACAACGCCTCCTCCATCTTCTATTAGCTATATTTTTATTTTTATTTTTGTCCTCTAAACATCCGTCTTTCATTAGTATTTATTATTTTAATAAATCATTCTAAAATAAAAAGGTGGGAAAAGATGATATGGAAGTTAGCCAAACTAAAAAAACATATTTTATTATTAAGAGGCAAACTATTCGCATGTTTTTCCCGATAAAATGGCGTTGGGGATCTTACAAAAGTTAGCCAAAACGCCCAACTATTACGAGAATTTGCCAACAGATGCCAGGACTGTAGGGCTATATTTAATCTCATGTATTTGTTTGATTTTCGTTTATCTTATAAAAATAAATAATTTATAAACAATGATATTATATATCATTTATAACAGAATAAAAAGATATAAAGGCTTATAAAGTGATCTAATAATGCCAGCTGTTAGACAAGCCTGCCATCTTTTGCAAGAGTGCTGAATTATTTGGCCAATAATTTTTAAATAAAAAGAAATTTATTTGTGACTTTGTCACCATTTCATTAAATTGTTATAGGTTGGATATTAATGATTTTTACATTTTTAGATTTAAAGAAAAATTAAAATTTTCTTAATAGAACGTTTTTTCTATAAATATAAAAAAAAAATATTGAATTATATATATCATGTGTTGGTCCATGAGGTAATTATGAAAAACATATAACCAAGTATTTATTAATTTAAATAAGCGAAAAATGTAGGTACCGCCGGGAGTTGCACCACGGATCTTGTCGATTTACGCTCAACATGCCCTACTGTTGGACCACAGTACGCACTCGCTTATTTAAATTATGATAGATCGCTGATTTCAGTCTACTAGAGAAACGCCGCTCAAATCAAGCGTTCAGATTTCTCCGCTACTCGCTTATTTAAATTAATAAATACTTGGTTATATGTTTTTCATAATTACCTCATGCACCAACACATGATATATATATAATTCTTTATTTATTAATTGCATAATTGAGTTAATTTCTCAAAACGTCCATCTAGATCGCGCCTTAGTAGCGGAGAAATCTGAACGCTTGATTTGAGCGGCGTTTCTCTAGTAGACTGAAATCAGCGATCTATCATAATTTAAATAAGCGAGTGCGTACTGTGGTCCAACAGTAGGGCATGTTGAGCGTAAATCGACAAGATCCGTGGTGCAACTCCCGGCGGTACCTACATTTTTCGCTTATTTAAATTAATAAATACTTGGTTATATGTTTTTAAAAAAATATTTTTTTAATCTTAATTAAAAAAAACATTCAATTATGTAAAATGCTCACGAATTTAAATCATTTTTAAAAAAAAACTCATAAAAAAATACCTTAAAATGCCTCAGTAGTTTCGGACTAAAGATTCAATGTGCCCTCCTGAAACCCTGCAATTATTTTTTATTTATTTTATTTTTTTTTTTTTCAAATTCTTATTTGAGGCGACTCAAAATTTCCCCATTGAAAAGCATTGGGCATTTTGAAAAATCAAAGCCAATTAATTTTAATAATAAAATAATTAAATCTCTCAAGTAAAAATTAATAAAAATTCTTATAAAATTAATTTTTTTCCTTTGATTAACTTTTTTTAAAGTAATAATAAAGAAATTCTTTGATCTTGATCTTGATTAACTTTTTATTAAAACAAATTAATTAACAAAAATAATTTTAATGTTTAAGTGTTTATATTTAATTTTATTTAAAGTTTATGTATAATTTTTTTTATGTTTAAGTGAAGGGATGATTAAATTTTTTAATAATAATACAAATATGTATATGATTAAAAACGCGAGGGTCCGCCGAAAGTGGACGGCCTAGCTAGTATTGGAAATAAATGCTTCACTTATTCTAAAATTAAAAATAACATTTTTTTTTTATTGAAATGTCAAAGGATTAATGTTAGTCCAAATGAAGTAAATTAACCAAAACACTCTCTCCCTCCTGACGTTATTATAATCTCTTTCAATATTATATTTTATTAAATTAACATTGGAAACATATATATTTACAAAAAAAAAAAATTCTCTTTGATGTTTTTTTTTTTTATCAATAATTTCATCCAATGAACCATGACTATTTTAATTTACTCAAATAGAATCAAGAGCAACTTCGCAATAAATGAGAGTGAGTGATGATATTTATTAAAAAAAAAAAAAAAAAAATGTGGAGAGGCTCAAAAAATAGCTGAAAACGGATTTCACCCATTGGAAAGCCTTGGGTTTTATCTTTAACTTTATCAAACTCAATTAATTGTAATAATTAAATCTCTCAAATAATTTATTATAAAATTTATTGGTATAATAAAATGAAAAATATTTTATTTATTAATTATTGAGCATACGTATAATTATGATTAAAATTAAACTTTGTTCACTAATTAATTGTGGAATTTAAAAATCAAAAGAATATTCTTTTTTTATTTGTTTAAAATTTAATTTACTTCATTTTACTAATAAATGTCAGCAAGAATTTTATTTAATATTTAAATCTCGCATTTATTATTTAAATTTTAATTGCTTTAAATTTCCTTAGTGATGCTCCAAGTGCAATCTAAAATTGACACAAATTCAAATATATACGTGTGGCATATCATTTTACTCGGGAGAATGTCTAGTTTTAGAATACGCTATTTATTATTACATATTTATCTGTCAATTATTTTTAGCCTTCTAGACAATTTGATATAACATCCTTATTTACAAATTTGTAGGTTCAGTTGACATGAATCAAACGCGTGTCCTTATTTGGTTTGGGCTCTTCAAGCGCTTTTCCACCATCCTCAGCACCTTCATCCATTTAATCACCCCTCAAAAGTGACCACCGAGTTCTTTGTTCCTTATTCTACCGATTAGCGACCGAATCGTCAACAATTAATAATAGATTTTTTTTTAATTTAATCTCATACTTGCTACGTCTCCCGTATTCATAAAAAAAAATAATAATTTTATTTCGACAAATGATAATTTTTTTTTTTTCTGAAATTTTGCCTCACAGGATAGGCGGTCTTCCGCATGCAGTTCGTTCATCATTCACCCAATCTCTAATTTAGTAGTTAAAAAGAAGGGAGAATTCAAATAAATAATTCGACAAATAGGTTAATGAGAGCGAGGGATTTCAATTCCATTCCTTAGGGATATCCTGGCTCCCAACTAATCTAAATAGGAAGGACCTCAAGTCTTAAGGGCCTCTAGATTTGAGAATAGGTCATCAGGGGGATGTCATTTAATGAGAAAGGAGACGCACGAAATTTCCCTACGGAATGCCTGCCGCCAACAAACGAACGTGAAAAACGAAATTTAATGCCTGACTTGTTTGAGGTGACAACCTATTTCTCTCTCTTTCTCTCTCTCTCTCTCACACACTTTTGGCTGCTCTTCTCAGGTTTTAATTATGAATATGAAAGATGATCTCTGCTTCTCAAAAAAAAAAAAAAAAAATTATAAATAAATTCCAACTACCTGACGAATCAAAGAGAGAATATATGCGTTAATTAAATTAGAAAAAAAAACACTAGGTTCTACTCACTAAATAATTGTGTAATTTAAAAGTCATAAGACTGATTTAATTGCGGTCTTAATACGTATTTCTTTCTTCATTTATACATCTCTACTCTATAGGAATACACAAAGAAGACATCAACTTTATAGCCAACATTTTATATGCCTTCTCGCCTTGACTAGAAGAAGAAATGAAAAAACAAAATTGTAATTGACAGGTGGATTTTTATTATTAAATACCGTATTCTAAAACTCGACGTTCTACCGAGCAAAATGATATGCCGCACATATATATTTAAATTTGTGTCAATTTTAGATTGCACTTGGAACATCACTAATTTGCTTATAAGGATATTATAAGTAAATATAAGTATAATATTTAAATAATATTTATTTATTTATTTATTATTGAAATTCCTATCGGGATCCCCGTTTATTTACCCGAGGTGCTTACGTGTACGGAGACACATACCTCAAACCCAACCGGCCTCTGGCCGTAGCCATCTACCGGCACCCCGTGAAGTTACATCATTTCCTATCTCTAGCTCCTCCTCCTGCTTTCGTCTCTAGCTAGTGAACTAATCCTTATTCCTGGTTCCAACCGGCTCCTTATATCCAACCTCTTCTATGCTATGGAGGATGTCCTGGTTTGAGGAGGGACTCCCTCAGCACCGGCGTGTAGCCTACTCCTTTCGAAGAATGCATCACTGAGAGGGAACCTTCTTTACGTCCCTTCCACAGGACGGGATGTCACAGCAACTCCCTCTCCTCGTAGAGTTGCCTGAGGGCTATTGTGGAAGGATCCTATATTCCAATCCAGGGCTTGCTTGAGGATTTGTTTACATTAAATAAATATTTTTATTTAATGAAAAATCTCGCATGCCAAGGATTTGAACAGGGATCTTCTTTGTAGAAGCCGACACCCTAGCTCACTACACCAGCGAGCCCTCATTAAATAATATTAAATTCATAAATAAGATATTATATATATCGCGTATGTGAGCCGCGAAACGTATAATTAACCCGAAAAAATAAGGGTGTGCCGCCGGGAGTTGAACCACGGATCCTCAGAGTGCCCTTACCACTAGACCACAGCACGACATTCGGGTATATGAACTCACTTAGAAAACAATTTTAGTCAGCAGAAGAAATGGACCCAAATTCGGCGCCAATCTGCTGTGGTCTAGTGGTAAGGGCACTCTGAGGATCCGCGGTTCAACTCCCGCCTGCACACCCTTATATATGAATTAATAAATATTTAATCATATAATATTAAATTATTTATTAGTAAAATTAAATTTTAAACTTATGCTGGGACGATTGAGTCAAGGTTATGGAGAAGAAACAACCAGCGAATTCTTTCCACGTCAAAATAATTTATTTGCAATATTGACGTGGAAAGAATTTTCGCTGCTTGTTTCTTCTCCATAACCTTAAATTTTAAACATTCAAAAATAAATAAATAATTTGAGATTTTTTAAATTATGTTACAAAGTTGTTAATTTAACAATTAATTTAATATTTATTATTTGCTTTTAATTTCTTTATATGGCAATATAGAGATGCTCCAAATACAATCTAAAATTGACCCAAATTTAAATATATATTCATATCATTTTACTCGGGAGAACCTGTAGTTTTAGAATTGGGTATTTAATAATAAAAAATTTATCTATCATTTTAAAATTGATTTTATTTCTTTCATTTCTTAATCTAGAAAATAGAAGATATCTTCTTTGTGTATGTCCCAAGTGTAGAGAGCAATTAAATCAATCCACAGCTAACAATTCATACCTAAGCCTGACCATCTTCAGAGCTCGGGCTGTTTTTATAATTCTGAAGATAATCCAATCCTGAGACCGAAACGTTAACCGTGGACTGAGAAATTTTCCTGTCAGCATATTTCTTGTATTCTTTCTTTAGAAATTTTTCATTATTATTGATTAAATAAATAATTAAAGAATAGTCTTTTGAAGCAAAGAGAAAATTTCTCAAAGAGGTATTTTTTTTTTTTTTTTTGAACTCAACATGAATGGATTTCCTTTGTTCTATTTCAATAAATAAAGAACAATATTATTATTTTTATATTATTATTAATAAAATAGAAATAAAAATGAAAGAGAGTTAGTGAGATTATTTTATTGTCATTTTCACTTGAATATAATATTTAACACTCTGTGTCCGATCGAGAGAGAAAAAAAATCAATTGAAGTGAAAGAATAAACTAATTTACAAGGCAAATAGAGGAGGGCAACAACACAAGAACGTCGTAAAAAAAAATCTACGGGCAACACCAAATTTCAAAAAAAAAAAAAAAAAAAAAAAATGTTTCTTATGAGAAATCGTAAATTTTATACAGAATTTACTTGTAAAAATATTTATTTACTATATGAATTTTGAAGTTTACTTGAAATATACAGTATTCTGGTGGAATTTTTTTTTTTTTTTTTTATTTCTCAGGAAACTGAATCTGGACGACTGGTTTGCTTAAATTCTCAATTTCGGTCACCATTTGATGCCATCATCAGGCCTAAAATGGTGACCGAAATTGAGAATTTGCGTGAACCAGTCGTCAAGGTTGAAATAAGCCAAAATTAACATAAGCGCTATTTTGTAATGAAATAATAATTTTATTGAAAAAAAAAAAATAAAAAAATAATAATAATTAAAAACACCAAGTTTCAATATATTTTATTCGTATTTATTTCACTTCTTTATAACAATAAATACCTTGTATATATTGAAACATATAATCTAGTGTTTTTATTTATTATTATTTTTTTTTTTAAATTTAACTCATGATTACTAGTTTTTTATTTAATATTATTGAAAATAAAAAAACATTTGGAGAAAAAGAATAGAATAATTTATTAAGATTAACTCGACATTTCGGATTTCAAACAACTCCTTCTTCAGGACCTTATAATTTTATTTATTTATTTAATCTTTTTCTTCCCAAAGACACAATTGCTGTGTACGGAAGCGTCATTAAAAAAAAAAAATAAATAATAGATAATATATCGGTACATACTAGGGTATATCTTTATTTTAAGTCAAAATATTCACCAACACTATATAAGGGTTGTTTCAGGAGGTGGATCAATATAAATACATACACGCTAATATAATTAATAACTTTAGATAAAAGAAAACAAAAATTGGTGAAGTGATTTTCCATTAGAGGGAGTGAAAATAAAAATAACGCTCAGCTAGGAAGACAAGCGAAAATCTTGAGAAGGCACGAGGACTCTGACCTTGACCAGGTAGACCAAAATCTAAACAGGTAGAATGAGACAACCAAGAAGCCAACAACAACAAGTGCAGAATAGAAACAACATAAACAGAACAGGTATTCTGAAAGAGAGAAACAAAAAAAAACCGGATCGTATTTTCTTCTTCTTCTAATCCAGACATGTCCAGTTCTTTCTTGAATGAGTGAAAGAAGCGTGCGAATTTGACCAACTTTTACTAGACTGTTTAAAAAAAAAAAGATTCGCGGGATTACATCTCGTAAAGTCCTTGGGTCATAGTACAGTCGTAGAGTTCTGTTAGAGGTTCGCATGCGACAATATGCTACCAATCAATTGATGGACTCTAAATGACAGATGACGAAAAAGAACTTAAATTAAAAAAAAAAAATTAAAAAAAAAATAGCTAGTTGCACGACCCACCTTCTTTGGTTAATTTGCTAATTCAAGAATTTTCTATTTACTAGCCACGCCGCACGCCTTCGGCGGGCTTCGCGCCTAGCCGGGGGCCTTCGCCCTCCTGGCCCTCCCTCCAGCTGGCTCGGGCCGGACTGCGACGGACCCTCGCCCTTTCTTATTCATGAGAAGCTTCACATTTAGACAGGGGGCTTCGCCCTCCTTCACCCCCCTCCAGCTGGCCCTCTCCTTTTCTTCTTAAAAAAAAAAAAAAAAAAAAAAAAACACTTTTTTGCCATTCACACTCACATTCACACACACATACACACAGTCTTTTCGGCAACTTAAGCCATATAAGACTTTATACGATACTCGTTATTATGAAAATATATGTATTGGGGTCCAGGCATTCTTATTTAAGCCATTTGGTATCCAAATGGCTTAAATAAATTCATCGGACTGCCTGGGGTCCGAACCCGCGACTTTGGGTATACGAGGTTAGCACGCTAACCTATACACCAAGCCCCAAGGGCGCCTTTTCTTCTTTTTTTTTTTTTTTTTTTTTTTTAAAAACATTCACACTTTTTTCCATTCACACTCACACTCACACACACATTCACACAGTCTTTTCGGCAACTCAGGCCATATAAGACTTTTTACGATATCCGTTATTATGAAAATATATGTATTGGGGTCCAGGCATTCTTATTTAAGCCATTTGGTATCCAGATGGCTTAAATAAAATCATCGGACTGCCTGGGGTCCGAACCCGCGACGTTTGGTATATGAGGTTAGCACGCTAACCTCTACGCCATGCCCCGAGGGCCGCCTTTTCTTCTTAATTATGAAAAGAAAATTATTATTCCATTCCAATCCAGTGCCTGCTTGAAGATTTGTTTACATTCATGGAATACACAAATGAAAAGAATACATAAATATTTCTCTATACATTTCTTATGGGCCTTAATAACTCAAAAAGTTATATGAATTCCGGGATGAAAATCTGATATATATAAGCGAAGCCACCTGGAAGCGGAGGGAAGTAGGCCTAAATCAAGCCTAAATCTCCTCGGGGATAACGTCAGTCATTGTTGATTGTTTATTTATTATTGATATTTTTTTTTTTTGTAAAAAAAACATTCACACTTTTTTCTCATTCACACTCACACACACATTCACACTGTCTTTTCGGCAGCTCAGGCCATATAAGACATTTACGATAACCGTTGTAGAGAAAATATCTATTGTGGGTTCAGGCATTTCTATTTAAGCCATCTGGATTATTGATATTCTTGTCTCGCAATAAAATGTTATAATTTAATTCTACACGTTCTTTTAATTTTACCTTATATTACTAAGAAAAAAAATCATTTTCCTGTAATCCCTAGGAGGTCCTCTTTAAGCATAAAAAATTTCATTTCAAAATTCTAACGGGAAGTTGCTTAAATAGATCGTGACAATCAGACAGACAGACGGACATTAGCGAATTATATATATATAGATTTTTAATCGTGTGACTTACCGTATAGTACACAACTTTCCACTATCAAAGGTGCTGTCACACCAGATTTTTTGTGCCCAGATCCAAGATGTAAAATTTAAAATCAATCATAAGAAAATATTTCCTATGAAATACAAGAGTAAAGTTTACTTCAAAAAATATTTTGAGCAAAATGAGAATATACATTTTAAAGAGCATCTAAAAAATAATTGATTTATGAATTTTAATCAAAATCGTTAGAGTTAATTTTATGAAAAGTGAAAAATATTGAAAAAGTACATCAGTAAAGTACTTTCTTTGACCAATTTTATTCAAAAGCTTATTATTTATTTTTTTTTTATCACTTTCCAGAAACGTGTATTTCCATCAAAATCAATTTTTAATACGATCGCACTATATATATATACATGTAGGTAAAAGAAAGTAATAAGTATTGTAGGATGTTGAGAGGCATTAAATCTACTTTGATTTCAATCAAAAAGGATTTTTAAGGATGAAAAAAGAAATTGAAAAGATTTTTTTATTTTTTCTTTAAGAAAAATCTTTTTATAGAAATGATCTCTTGATAATTTTTTCTTTTCCTTTTCGTCTGTTTCAGGTAAGGTGAACTTAAGCTCTCGTCTTCTACGTCTACGTAAGGATAAACTAAGACTAAAAACTTCAAGAAAAAAAAAAAAAGGGACGTGATTAAAGGCTCAAACAGACAGAACGCGAAATTCGCGACGCTCAGGCTACGCGCTTTTCGCGGCGTAAGGCGTTTTGCTAAGCCACATGGGAAGCGTAATCTGGGCGTACGATCCGGTATTGTGTATATGTTTCAACAACCTTTATTTAATGAATTTATAAATATTTTATAAATAAAGTATTATATTACGAAAGAAATAGAATACCATTGCAAAATTAGATTTTATTTAAATCTTATTTTATTAATGATAACTTTGATTAAATATTTTTCGAGGCTTGTAAATTAGAATAAGATAATACTATTCAATTACCTCGATTCGGACTTTTACTATTCATAGATTGGCTGCCAACAAAAAACATATTTGATATAAGATAAGGTGGCTGTAGATATCGTTGATCAGGACAAGGAGTGGAAATTTTAGAGTCCTCTATATTAAATAAAAACTCAATTTTGGATACGTTTTCGGCTTTATTCTACTAAGGCCATCATCAGGTCCCATTAGAGCTGGAAGGACATACATTAATGTATTAATTACATTAATGTATGTCTTTCCAGCTCTAATGGGACTGATGATGGCCTTAGTAGAAAAGCCGAAACGTATCCAGAATTGAAGTTTTTATTTAATATAGAGGACTCTAAAATTGGCTGCCAACTCCTCTGTCCTATCAAAAACATATTTATTACAGTCTTATTAAATATAGACTATAATATAACTTTAATATTATTAACTTTTATTTAGTTAGAGGCGAAAAACAAGTGTTTTTAGCTCTATAAGGTTTTTTTTATTTCATTACTCATCTTGCTTATTTCGCCTGTTCGCGCGAAAGAGTTGTAAATTTGTACAACTCGAAAAGCTGTCGCGCGAAAGAGAGCGTTTACGCCGCGTAAGTTCGCCCCCTGTGTGACGGGGATGATACAGTCTTGCCTTATACAACATTTCGCGCCCTTTCGCGGCGTTGAAAACGCCAAGCGACGCGAATTTCGCGTTCTGTCTGTTTGAGCCTTAAATTTAAACTGGTTGACTTCTAATTGAAATAAGATTTAATTAAAAAGAAAAGAATGCCGGGGTGCTTGGGCCATAGATTAATGGTAGAGTTACTACCACTTATGGGTCAAGGGTTCGCATCCCGTTTCATGCGACAAAAATTTATTTCAGGCTACCAATCCAATTGACGGGGTCTAAATCGCCTTTTATAAGGAATTTTTCAATGCGGTTTTTTTTTAAATGAATTAAATTCATAAGAGATTATTGGGACATCGAGCTATAATTTTTTTAATGACTTATTAAAAAATTATCGTAATTAATTTTTTTGTTATCAAGCAAATACAAAAAAACAATCTGTCCCAATAATCTTTAATTTTTTTTAAATTTAAAAATGAATTTATTGTTATTATTAGTCACATATTAATTAAGAAATTTTTAAAATAAGCTTAGATGATTTATTTAAAAATCAAAATGTCAAATTAGTTCAGCATTCTTGCAATAGATGGCAGGCTAGTCTAACAGACGATCCCCTATTAGCCTATATTTATATATTTTTATGCTTTTATAAAAGATACATAATATATAATAACATTTATAAAGTATTTATTGTTAAAAGATCAATGAAAATCAACCAAATGCATTAAATATTATTAGCTACGATTCTGACATCTCTTGGCAAATTTTTGAATTACTTGATTTTTTGGGCATACTTTTAATGACACACAACGCCATCTTAGCGGGAAAAACATGCGTAACACCTTCGGTCCCGTTCCCCCTTAACTATATAAAATCTGAATGTCTATAATAGCCAAAAGACTTGGGAAAAAAATGTATAATTTATTTTCAATTGATGGTGAAATAAATTCGGCCGAAACGTTTTGTTTAAAGAAGTCTATGTGTTTAATCAATAGAGGCTTTCTTCCTCTCGTCAATTTACTAACATTTGAAGTCAATAAGACAGCAAGGCCATTGATAATCACAGCATCCACTGGACCCAAGAAAATTTGCAATTTAATCAACTTAAAGAGAAATATTTTTTTTTCGGTTCGTTCATGTTCTACCACATTATTTTACCCTTGATGAATAGCCATATTGTCTTCTTACTCATTCTCTCTCTCTCTCTCTCTCTTGATGAAATTGATCTTTTCCGCTACTCTCCTACTTCCGTTAAATATGTTATTTTCTCTCTCTCTTTCATCCGGTCGGCCGGTGAAAACTCCACCTGCTGCAAAATTAGTCCTAGTCCTCCCCCCCCTCTCCTCTTCTTCCTTCTCTTGTTCGTTAATTAATAAAAAGCTAGCTGCGCCGTCTGCCTGGGGCGGATACTCGCCTTCCCTCATGCACTGCAATTTTTCAAAAAAGGGGGGGGTCTCGGGGTGCTAATTTTGGGAGATTATAGCAGCCACAATTTTGAAGCTATCGACCTCAAATTTTTTTTAAAATAAAGCTATTTAAAATATCTACAACCTATAGAAGCCCCTTTTTTGATTTTCGAAAAAATAAATTTTTTTTTAGATTAATCGCATTAAATAAAAGATATTTTAAAAAAATTCGCTCTATATCTTATAGATAATTAAATTAGTAATCATTGGGTTGAAAAATAATTAATTTTCTACCCTTAATTAATTAGCTGGAAACTTTCAAATGAAATGGAATAAATCCCTTATATTCCTATGGGAAAAACTAACGCCATCTCTTGCCGCCTAGAGTAACTCGGTAGTGAATCGTCTTCTAATGGTTATTCGAGACGCGCACCTTAAGGGATGAGTCTCGAAAGGCGTTATTAGCCGATTCAGAAGCTAGTTATTCTAGGCGGCAAGAGATGGCGTTAATTCTGCCCATAGGAAAACAAGCATTTCATTTGAAAGATTCCAGAAAATAAATTAAAGGCAAAAAATTAATTATTTTTTATCACAATGATTACTAATTTAATTATCTATAAGATATAGAGCGAATTTTTAAAAAATATCCTTTATTTAATGCGATTGATCTACAAAAAAAAGTTATTTTTTTTTTTTTTTTTTTTTCTCATTCACACTCACACTCACACACACATTCACACAGTCTTTTCGGCAACTCTGGCCATTTAAGACTTTAGACGATAACCGTTGGTAATATATATTATCTATTGTGGGTTGAGGCATTTCTATTTAAGCCATCTGGTATCCAAATGGCTTAAATAAAGTTATTTTTTGAAAATCAAAAAAAGGGTTTCTATAAGTTGTAGATATTTTAAATAGCTTTAATTAAAAAAAAAAAAAATTGAGGTCGATAGCTTCTACTTTTAAGATAACAGTTCATAAAGTTAAGCATTTTGTTTGCCTAAGCTCAAAGCTACACACTTTCGAGTAGATCAGGCACTTGGTGGCGCTCACTGTACATATTATATGTATCGTGGAGAAATAAAAAAATCTGGTGTGACTGGCGCACAGCACACAACTTTCTCTTACCTTCGGTAATCGAAAGTTGTGTTCTGTGCTTGTCACACCAGATTTTTTGTGTCGACATATATTTAGTTCCCGACATGACAGTACGGAACATATGAATTCAGATGTAAAATTTATAAGTATGGGAAAATATTTATATTTTGTTACCATGGCAACCATTTCACCTATCTTCCCTATGAAATACAAGAGTAAAGTGGTCTTCAGAAGATTTCAATCGCAAAATGAGAATATACATTTGAAAGAGCATCTAAAAAATAATTGATTTTTGAATTTTAAAAAAAATCGTTGGAGCAAATTTTGAGAAAATCGAAAAAAACTGAAAAAGTACATCAGTAAAGTACTAGTACTCTTTGGCCGATTTTGATTAAAAGCTTATTTTTCCGGTCCCGGGGGTGTTTAACTAAAATATAAAATTTCAACCTCGTAGCTCAATTCCTTCATGCTTAAAATTGAACACACACACAGACAGACCATGTCGCGAAAACCACTTTTTTGGATTCAGGGGACCTCAAAACGTGAAGATCCATCAAAATCTCGACATCGAATTTTTGACATGAATCCAATACTTTCTCTCTATATATATATTACATATATACATAGGTAAGAGAAAGTAAAAAATAACACTAATCACACAGACTGTAGGTGATGATGACAAAGCGAACATGTCGTCTCTAAAATAAGTGATTTTAATTCCATCTAATGTCACTTTAGGGTCATTTTAATTAGTAAAATAATTGATGATGAATCATTCTACCAACTTTTTAACAAAAAAAATAAAAACTTTTTTTTTTTTAATAGAAAAACAAACGTGCCATCATCGCTGATGAATTAATATTTAGAAAAAAAAAAAAAAAAAAAGAATGAAAGGGAAAAAAAAAGTTTTTATATTTAATTGAAATATCATCGCTCTGTCTGGACAAATGGAATGTGAAATTTTATACAAAAATTGCAAGACTGTCCTACGGTCTTCTCGTTATTTTTTTTTTTTTTTAATTCTTAAAGAAATAATTGGATTATAGAGTGGTGAAGAAGAACTCAAGAAGGACTCATGGATGGTAGCACAAAGTAATTAGTTGAGGCTCCCCTAAGGGGGGAATCCAAAAAAGTGGTTTTCGCGACATGGTCTGTCTGTGGGTGGGTGGGTGGGTGGGTGGGTGGGTGGGTGTGTGTCTGTGAACAAAATATCTCAAGAACGAAACGAGCTAGGAGGTTGAAATCTTTATATTTAAGTTAGGCACCCTCATGGGAACGTGACACGAAGCTTTTGAACAAAATCGACCAAAGAGTACTAGTACTTTACTAATGCACTTTGTTCAGTTTTTTTCGATTTTCTCAAAATTCGCTCCAACGATTTTTTTTAAAATTCAAAAATCAATTATTTTTTAGATGCTATTTAAAATGTATATTCTTATTTTGTGATTGAAATCTTCTGAAGGCCACTTTACTCTTGTACTCCATAGAAAAGATAGGAGAAATGGTTGCTATGGTAACAACATATAAATATTTTGCCATACTTCTAAATTTTACATCTTGAAAATCGAATATTCCCTACTGCCGGGAACTAAATACATCGTCGACACAAAAAATCTGGTGATTGACAATAACAGTACACAACTTTCGATTACCGAAGGTAAGAGAAAGTTGTGTGCTGTGCGCCAGCCACCAGATTTTTTTGTATTTGCTTGATAGCAAAAAAATTAATTACGATAATTTTTTAATAAGTCATTAAAAAAATTATAGCTCGATGTCCCAATAATCTCTTATGAATTTAATTCATTATAAAAAAAACCGTACGTACGTTTAGACGTCGCTCCTGAACCCCCTTAGGGCCAGTAGCTAGGTGGTGGTACTATCTGTATCCATAGGCCAGAGAACTGACTCAGCCCTTCCTAGAGAACATAGAAACGTCATTAGAAATATGATATTAATTTTAATGTTTTTTTGATAAGATTGATTAATTAATTAAAGCATTTGATAAATTTTGTCTGTATGAACAAATATAGATGCATTAGTGTGCTCGTTGTAGAGCTTAAATGCTCTTTCTAAACTTTATGTTTGTTGATAGTGTGCACTACTAGAGCGGATTCTTTTTACAGATAGTATATGATAAGCACGAAAAAATTTACCGCTCCCTGAGGGCCGATTCACTCCTTAATGATTTTACAATCACTTAGGATTATATATATCCTTCTACTTTATTAAAACAAAGTACTCATGACAGGATGACAACGTCATACATTTTTGTTAACAAACCTGGATATTAAAATTAAAATTTTGCAGTTTGAAGATCCCTAGATTAGAGTTTTTTTGAGGAATTTCCAATTAATTAAAAACATGACCAGCCCTTTGAGAGAAGGACGGAATTATTATATCAGAGAGGTCGTTGTTGTTGTTGTTGTTGTATGAGATAAGAATCAAGCCCTTTGTGGCGACAAGCATTGGCCCGGATCAGATAATATTATATGGATAGAGTACTTATAAGGGTGGGGAAAGGGGGAGGGAGGGAGAGGGTGGTGGCACACACAACACTGTACAGTCACTGTATTCTGACTCATGCTGGAGACACGCCAACCTTTGTGTGAAATTGAGTTAACGGAACAACCAACTAACCGGCAATGAGTGGATTTTTTTTGATTTTTTTTTTACTCCAATGACAGGTCATTTGTAACAAAGTCAAAAAAAAATTGTATATTCATATTTCATACAATGAATGAGGATGCGAACCTCTTGAGTTTAGCACAAGAGGTAAGAACTCTAACCACCTCTGTGACATGTCATGACCCAGGGGCTGATCTGTTGCAAATTTCGAACTTAAAGTCCTATTTTATTTTTTAATTAAAATTTGACTGGACTCGACGGACTTTCTGATTTCGCGAATACCTTAGATCCATTTTATTTATAACTAGTCGCAAAGCCCGCCTTCGGCGGGCTTTCCCCTAGCCAGGGGCTGCGCCCCTGGACCCCTGCTCGCCTTCGGCGAGCAAGTTTATTCCCAATTTGGGATATTTCTTGTTGCAACAAGTGTTAAGGAAGGATCTTATATTTAAGCGAGGCGAGGGTACCGATTGGGCACAGCACAAAAGGGTCTGTTTATGACTGTTTAAAGGGTCAGTCACCTCTCTTCGTTTTTCAACTGCTGCGTAGCCCCCACCCCCAGCCCATAGTCAGGTAGGAAGCTGGTTCACACAACATAAAGGACGCTCTCTAATTTCCTAGCCAACTTGTTGATTTTGTGTTCCCATATTGAAGAAATTTGATTATAATTAATTTTCCAAAACATTTAAGAGATTCAAATTATTACTACGTTACTCCCAGAGCCATATACTATATGTATACTTAATTTCAAATAGATTCATTGGAAATTGTGGATTTCTATAGAACATATACATACATATTTACATACATACATACATTTTTCCCATTTCATTTTATATATATAGATTTATTGTAGGGCCAACTACAAAATTCCTGTAAAAAATTGATTTTATATTTAATTTAGTGAAATGTTTATCATATGTCTCAAAAATTAATTTTCGTCCCATTGAAAGAAAAAAAAAAATTAAAATCCGTTAAGTAATTGCAGAGTTTATTTGAGAATTAAAGAAAAAAAAAAATTAAATTTCACTTTGATTATTATTCTACAATTAATGAATTAAATTTTATTTATTAATTTTAGTATATATTTGTGATTAGTAATTTAAATCTTAGTCAGTTACTCTGAAACCAAATGACGGATAATTAATATAATTTTATTTTTTTATTTTTATAGAATCACTCTGTTTTTATTTTTGATAAAAAATTATTTTTGATCATGTGAAAAAGTAACAAATTTTGTGTGTGTGGAGTACCTGTCTGCGTGAATGCCCATTCCTGTTTACCAACTTTCCGTTGTAATTTTAAAATTAAATTTTGAATTTTTAGAGAACGAGAAGAATCTAAGAAAAGATAGTCCGATCACCAAATCCCCAAATGGGGAGATTCAAAAAATTTCGAGAATTTTATTCATTGAAAAGCAATATGAAACATTGTGTGGTTTTATGAAACCACGATTCAAGTGAAACTTTTTTTTTTGGAAAATGGGAGATCAATAGACGCATGTTAAAAACTGAGCACAATATTTATTTAGTATTTGAATCATTTTAAATTAGTATTTTAAAAATTATATTTTATCAATTTAAAAATTGAATAATTAAATCTCACTATTATTTTTTTTATAATTCATCATATATATAAAAATGTCAACTTTCCTATTTTTGTCGTCACGGCTTGTGACGTCATGGCTTATACCGTCACGGTTTGTAACGCGACATGCTGATAGAAGAGCGAAAAAATTTGAGGCCATCAAATAAAAGTTCCACTTTAAAATTAAAGCAAATTATTATTTCAAGTAAAAATAAATAAAAATTGTTATATAATTAAATTTTCTTTTTTTTATAGTAATATATAGGGATTGAGAAAGATGACTATGATGCCATCTGGTGAGAAAAATCGGCGATAAAGTAATGAGAATTGATATAGAATTCCATTGGACTTGCATTGAAAGTGTTTTTAACAATTGGAATTTATAAAATACATAAAACAAAATAATATTATTTTAACAAATACATTAATAATTTTTACTTTCTCTTACCTATGTATATATGTAATATATATATAGAGAGAAAGTATTGGATTCATGTCAAAAATTCGATGTCGAGATTTTGATGGATCTTCACGTTTTGAGAGTCCCCTGAATCCAAAAAAGTGGTTTTCGCGACATGGTCTGTCTGTGGGTGGGTGTGTGGGTGGGTGTGTGGGTGGGGTGGGTGGGTGGTGTGGGTGGGTGTGTGGGTGGGGGGTGAGATATTTTGTTCACAAACAGACGGACTTTTGAGCACAGGAGGCATCAAAACTTGTATTTTCTCAAAAATCGAATTTTGAAATGAATTCTAAAGTAAAATGGCAAAAGACAAATCATGGTATTGAAGTTTTTTTTTTTTTTTTTTTTGTTTTTTTTTTTTTTTTTTAGTTTTTAAAAGATTGATTTTTTTATTGAAATCCTTTCGGCAAAGGCCATCGTTTACTAAAAAACTTTTATAAAAAGAAACTTAACAATATAGTAAATGCCATGGAACAATATAAAAAAAAATTTAAAAAAAAATTACATAAATAAGTAAAATTACATGAAATAAAACAAAAGCATACAAATAAAATGAATAAAACAGAAATAACTACATAGTAATACAACATAAAAAGTATCAAAAATTACAGTAATAAAATAACATAGTAAGAGTTCCAATATATAACAGAAAATACATAGTAAAATAACATATTAGAATTACATAGGTAAAACTTGCATTATCAAAAGTCCATGTAAATGAATTATAAAAGTGATATGGTATCTACTATTGAAGTTACAATCATTTATTTCTAATGACAACAACAAAAAATTATTTCACACACCCAAATGTAAAAAAATAAATAAAGTACAGGTAGTTGATGAGGTGTATTGTCATTTGAAGAAAAGAATGTTTGTTTATACAAAAAAAGTAAAAGAGAATAATTATTATTCTCTCTCTCCTTTTATGGGAAAAGAAATATTTGCGTGAGAAAATATTTATTTTTGTTTTGAATAGACCAAATTACATCAACAAAAAAAAAAAAGTAAAAGTTGAATATTTTTCACTCTTGTTGTTTTTAAAATAAACAAATTCTCTTTTTTTTTAATTTTAGGTAACAAATTGGAGATAAAATTTCATCAGAAAATTTATTTGTCTTTTAAATGCGCGCTAATGGAAAGTAAAGTGTCATCATTTTGAAAAATAAAGAAATAAATGGATATATTACTTTTACTATCTACACACTCTAAGGGGTGCTTTAATTAATTTTTTAATTTTGTATCTATATTTTCGTTAGAGAAAAATTATTTAAATAAAAATAATTCTAAAGTAAATTTTATTTAAAAAAAAAAAAAAAACCGGCACCAACATATTTTAAAATCTGATGGTGCCGATTTTACTTTTTTTTTTTAATTCACTTGAAATCCACTCCAATACAGAGCATTTAAATGACAAAATTTCTGATGTAATTTTATCTCTAATTCGTTATTTAGATTCTTAGAGAATTTATTTAAATAAAAATTTTTCAAAATTAAATTTTAAGTGAATTTTTTACAATATTTCAAAAAAAAAAAAAAAAAAAAAAAAAACGGTACCACCATAATTTCATATCTAGTGGTGCAGTTATTTTATTTTATTTTTTTTGAAACAATAAAGTTTACTTGAAATTTAATTTAGAATAATTTTAATATAAATTTTTTCTAAAAATATGTATTAATAAATAGTAAACTGAGAAAAAAATTAAAAAATTATAATAACATAGCAACTTCCCCTCAGGAGATGTAGTAAATGTGATATATATTTTCCTTTATTTTTGAAAATGGCACTTTACTTTCCAATATCGCGTTAAAAAACAAAAAAAAAAAAAAAAAAACACCATATTTAAAAAAAAAGATCAATATCTCGTGACGAGAGAACATTATCATATTTATTAAGATGTGTTATGAACTCAGATTGAGGTTAACTTTTCAAATTTTCCGTTTAGTAGATCAAAGAATAAAGAAAGAAAAAATAAAGGCAAAGATACTAAAATTTTCAAAAGCTGGCAAATTGAATTTTATTTTATTTATTTTTTTTTTTTAAGAATCTCTGACGAAAACAGGATATAGATCCATTTCGTGACATAAAAGCAAAGGGATGTATCTATGGATATCAGTTTAAAAGTGTAACGTGTTTAAGAAAAATACGAATATAACAAGACCAAGAAAAACAGCAGATGATATATAATAAAATAAAAGGGAAGAAAATAAAAAATGGCGCGTGTAAATATGAAATAAACAAAAAACGAGAATGACAAAAATATGTTTGAATATTAAGAATAAAATTACTAACCTTTCGATGT
Source organism: Euborellia annulipes (assembly GCA_023213315.1). NCBI lineage: Eukaryota > Metazoa > Arthropoda > Insecta > Dermaptera > Anisolabididae > Euborellia > Euborellia annulipes. The sequence goes on from JAKCPI010015395.1 coordinate 94,154, forward strand.
TTATCTTCTCATTTTGTAGAAATAGTTGATGATGTTGATGTTAATAAGCTTCTAAACAATGCATCCCTGGCCTTAAATTATGACTTTTAATCTTATGGTTTGGTTAAATAGCCATGTGATTGTTGTTGAAATAATTGAATTTTTTTACATTATTAAAATCTTGTTTTTATTTTTTTAATTATTTATATTATTATAAATTTAAACAAATAGAGACGAATTAGTTCAAATTAGAAACTATTTATTATTATTTTTCGTTTAATTAGAATTTATAAAATAATAATAATGAAAATTTAATTTAGTATAAATTAGTTTGTAGTAGTTTTATAAAAACAATTCAAATGAGATCACTTTACCATGTGGCGAGAGACTTGCCGGACCCCTGAGTTTTATATTAATACCCCAATCCCTCATCCCAATAAAAAAGTTATTTTAAAATTTTTCAAATTCACCTAAACCTAATCCGGACCCCATCCCAGATTTTTCTAATGGAAAAAAAAAAATAAAAATTTAATTATATAACAATTTTTTATTATTTTTCATTTGAGGGATTTAATTATTTTAATTAATTTTAATTGGTTTTAATTTTTCATTTGACTTTTATTTTTCATAAGGGCAAGACAACTAAATGCTTTCCAGTGGGCAAATTCATTTTTTGCGCGTTCCCTTTTGAGAATTTGGAGACTGATCTCTCCATAACGTCATCTAAAAACTGCGAAATTTTGAGATTATTTATCGGCATCTTAGGCTATTTAGAATTTCAACGATAAAAGATACAAATTATCCAAGCACATAATTTGTTACTGTTGGTTCTATAATGGCCACATTATAGTTTTTTATGAGAGCCGTCGTATTTATCCATTTCGACAAAGAACATTCAAGTTCAAGTGTTAAAAAGAAAAGTTTTGCAAAATATATTGCCTAGTTTTTTTTGTTTTATTTCTTGACCCTTGCAATTGAGTTAATTTTTTTTTTTTTTATTTAAAAATTTAATGCTGCTATATGGAAATTTTATTCAATTTTTTTATTTAAATTGGAAATGTTTATTACATTATTTACTTGGCATAGAAAGAGACAGAGAGAGAGAGTATTTTGTTTATTACAATCCCCCCCCCCCCACTCTAATCCAATGTAGGTTAATTCTTTATTATTTAATCAACTAGAAATGATAACAAACTTTATAACTAATTTCTTTTTAGAGCAGAAAAATTGTTGTTGTTTTTTTTGTTGAGGACCTTTTATTAACAAAAAACAAAAGTAGAACTTTTGTTTATTAAACTAGAATATCACTAATCTAGATCTCGCTTTTATTTTAAAACTTTTAAGAGATGATGCAAGATTAGACACGAACTACTTAGAGAAAGTATCGGCATCTGAGGCCATTTGGACTTGTTTATATATAAAAGAGCCGGAGGGAGAGCCAGAAGAAAAATTAAAATGGACAAATTAATATTAATATTATCTTAATTTGAAATAGATTCATTTAAAATTGTGGGTTTGTATAGATCATATCTCGGGTATACATTTTTCCATTTTATTCGGCTCTATCATTCACAGTTTTGGCTCTTTGTCATTCACAGTTTCGGCTCTTTTTCGTTCACAGTTTCGATTCTTTCTTTGTCATTTATAGTTTCGGTTCCTTGTCATATTAATACATAGTTTCGGCTCTGTCATTTTCGGCTGTATCATTTACAATTTCTGGTCTTTGTCATATATAGTTTCGGCTATTTGTCATTCACAGTTTCGGCTCTTTGTCATACATAGTTTCGACACTTTGTCTTAGTCAAGCCTCTGATTTTATTTCATTAAAATTAAATGCCCTCACGACTGACGTTTCGGCTCTAGTTCTAGGTCATCTTCAGAGTTAGTTTGCTGACAATAACCTAAGTGTGTATAATTTTTTTTAACAGCCACAACATGATTAGTCTGTTCAATTTAAGCGTAATGCCCTAGATCTGGGTCCGAAAGGCCAGCCGTGATGGAGTTAATTTTTATGAAATAAAATCTGGCTGGAGTTTTTCTTTTGTCTCCAGAATACAAGTTTCAAAAATTCTTGTAATTCCTGAAATTACGAATTATGGGTGTTCAAATAACTCAATCAAATACAAAAAAAATAGAGAAAAGGAAAAGCGAGATGTTTACCCTAACCGCCGAAGGTGGGCGATGCCGCTAGTTTTTCTATGAATTCAAAGATCTATCATAAGATGATGGAGGCGAAATTCTCTGACTCTAGGAAAGTATCGGGGCAATTAAAACCAAATCTCTTTTAGTGTGATCATTTTAAGAATCAGCTGGTGTCATTGGTCGTTTAACTTTCAACTTCTTAATTTATGTATATTGTAGAGTCAAAAAAAAGAAAAAAAAGTTAAAAGCTTTTGCCAAAAGAGAACAAAAAGTAGCAGCCAACTTCGTTTCTTCTTCTTTTCTTTTAAGTAGACCTATTAAATGCATTATAGGGCTTGAAATAAAAAAAAAAAATTAATACCCTATTATCAAAGCAATCACCATTCATTTGGGGGGCGGGGGCTGGATAGATGAATGTCTTTTTCAGCATCTGAGGCAATTTAGATTCTATTCCTATTGTTTGTCGCATGCGAACCTCTGACACTCTAGCGCAAGGGACAAGAACTCTATCAATGACAGGGGCAAAAGAAGTATTCATTTTTTTTTTTTTACGGTCCCCCTTCACATTGTCTTTCATGTCTTTGGATTTATTTCTACCTAATTGTTGTTGACTACATCCGTTTATCTGAGAGTACCCTTGACTACTGCATCGGTGATATACAACATTCAGGTCCTGAAGATGCGTGGCGTTTAGTCCCCGAAACGTCGATAAGGTGACATTAAAGCCAAAGAAGTCCGCTTTTCTATATTTCTCGCCTTAATTCCACTTTGAGGGGTCGATTCAAATACATTTAAATATTTATTTTTTTTATTAGATAAATTAGAGCTAAAAACACAAGGTGACTATGTTTCATTTGAATACAGAATTAGACGTTTCCGCCTAAATTGATTGGCCCATCTTCAGAAATTGTACATTTTGTAATATACACCAAACTTTGTCAATATTAAAATTATTCTTTTTCGCCTCTTATCCAAGAATTTAAATATTTATTAGTATTTTGGCTATCATCTCCAGAAATGATCTTTCTTCGTTCCTCGCCCTAATCCCGCGGTGCGGTGTCGGCAGACCTACATGAATTTTTGGGACCGAGGAAGAATAGAACAGGCCGGCCCGTCGCACGGTCATACATGCAAAGAATAGAAAGACTGCTTGTCCCAGCTCGGTTAGCTCGTGGTCATCATCCTTGTACACACAAGACCTGAGCCCCCAAGCGATATCTTCAGAAATTATAGAGATAGTTGATTCTGAAAAATCTGCTATGTGTTTTTTTAGGTAGCTTTAAGTTAATTTTTACATTCCCATGTTCGTTACTTACCTAATTCATACAACTTGACACGCCACATTCTTTCTTAAAATAAATTTAAAACGTGGTATGTGTGCTCAGTAATATAACTTTAAATAGTTTTTTGATATTCCTATAAAATTGCCCTTTTCTCAAGAATCACCGACGATTGAAATCATGTTTCAACTTGAGCCAACGGTTACCAATCCAAATTCTTTTTTTTTTTAATTGTACGTATTTTGTGACCCCTTGGGTCATTGCACAATGGTAGTTCTTGCCTCTGGCTCTAAGGGTCAGAGGTTCGCATCAAGTCTCCTATTGAATTAAATAGAGACGGGGTCTAAATTGCCTCCGATACCGAAAAAAAAAACATTGTATAAATGCAATTATTTTATTAGAGAACTTGCCAATTGATTTGTTATGAATCAAATTATATTGAATTTAAATTAATTCGAATGGTAAATAACCAATTACAACAACAACAACAACAACAAAGCTGTTTATGCATTGATAAACCCAAACCATTACGTAGGTGTCAAAAATATCGCAAATTATAATCGTATTTAATGGAAGCCATCTCTGATTTATCTTTTATTAATAAAAAAAAAAAAACAATTTGAAATTCAATATCAATTTCTCTAAATCCCATCTTGAAAAATGGCGACTTTTTTTTTTAGTTTTTCGTAAATAACTCCTAAATTATGTTTCTAATCAAATTAGTCACTAATATCATAAAATCTGGTGTGACTGGGCACAGCACACAACATTCTCTTACCTTCGGTAATCGAAAGTTGTGCACTGTGCTTGTCACACCAGATTTTTTGTGTCGACATGTATTTAGTTCCCGGCAGTAGGGAATATTTGAATTCAGATGTAAAATTTATAAGTATGGGAAAATATTTATATTTTGTTACTATGGCAACCATTTCTCCTATCTTCCCTATGAAGCACAAGAGTAAAGTGTGCTTCAAACAATTTTGTGGGCAAAACGAGAATATACATTTGAAAGAGCATCTAAAAAATAATTGATTTTTGAATTTTAATCAAAATCGTTAGAGCGAATTTTGAGAAAATCGAAAAAAACTGAAAAAGTACATCAGTAAAGTACTAGTACTCTTTGGCCGATTTTGATTAAAAGCTTATTTTTTCCGGTCCCGGGGGGTGTTTAACTTAAATATAAAATTTCAGCCTCATAGCTCAATTCCTTCATGCTTAAAATTTGACACACACCCACACACCCACACACCCACCCACCCACCCACACACAGACAGACCATGTCGCGAAAACCACTTTTTGGATTCAGGGGACCTCAAAACGTGAAGATCCATCAAAATCTCGACATCGAATTTTTGACATGAAACCAATACTTTCTCTCTATATATATATTACATATATACATAGGTAAGAGAAAGTAAAAATTATAAAGCGTTAAATGAGTATTTAAATGTTAAATTTCGATTGCGGAATTTGAATGAAATCACTAATCAAAAATGCATATTTTTGTTTTTATAACTATAACTAATTTTTTTTTTATCAATTTTACATCAAAATACCAAAGAAAAAAAATTGTAGAGTATTTTGATTCTCTTTACATTGGTTATAAATATAAATAATAAAATTCGGTCAAGTACACTCTAAGATATAGGCGGTTTCCTAATTATACATAATCACATGGAAAAAAGAAATGAAAGAGAAACTAAGAGATGTAGATTTATATATATATATATATATACAAATCAGTGACTTAACCTCTAAAATGTGACAGATTTCTTAATCTCAATTAATCATAACAACCTCAACACTTCCTTTAATAATTTTTCTTTTCAAGTAGCACCAAATTCAAGGGCGTGAGTTAATTATAGAATTTAAAATTACGCTAATATCTTCACTTTCGATTATAATTATTGTGTTTATATTATCTCCCTAATTATTATAAAGACATTGGCAGTCATGCAGCAACTACCCTTGGCGTCATTCATTACCGTCATCATCTCATCATCATCATATTAGAAAAAAAAAAAAAAAAAATTATTAAATAATTTGTTTTTCTCTTAAATTTTTTCTTCATTCAAATTTAAATACGATTTTTTTTTTTTTTAAATTAAAAAACATTCACACTTTTTTTTCTCATTCACACTCACACTCACACACACATTCACACAGTCTTTTCGGCAACTGAGGCCATTTAAGACTTTTTACGATAACCGTTGTAATTAATATATCTATTGTGGGGTTCAGGCATTTCTATTTAAGCCATCTGGTATCCAAATGGCTTAAATAAAATCATCGGACTGCCTGGGTCCGAACCCGCGACGTTTGGTATAGGAGGTTAGCACGCTAAATACGATTTATTTTCATAAATTCAATTACAACAATTAAAAATTTCAATTATTAATTTTATCGGTTATTTCATTTGCTAACTTCACTCTATAAAAAAAAAAGAAATATGAATAAGTCTGAAAATTTCCAATCTTTAAAAAAAAGAGAAGGTTTAAGGACCCTCGAATCCTTTATTACGAATTAATAAAGTAAGTTGTTTATTAAACAAAAAGAAAAAGAAATAAAATAAAAAATAATTAATATTACTTTTATTATTATTAAATAAATATCACAACAAATAATAATAATTAAATCTTTGAGGTTAAAATGAAAGACAATTAGATTTATATATATATAATTTAGCATATATAATATAGAGAGATATCTTCTAAAATCAAATTTGAATTTTTTTTTTTCAGGTCAAATATAAAGATTTATTTTTATTAAATAAAAACAATAAATTATTTTATAAAAATTTATTATAAAATAAAATGGAAGATGATATGACAAAACAATGGACGTGAGTTTATTCTTTGACTTTACGATCATTTTGCTAGTTGAAGTAGAATATATATATTTAATATTTTTCATTAATTCACTTTTTTTGACTTTTAATATTGCTTTAATAATAAAAAAAAAATTAAAGATACTCCCTCTTAAAAAAAATAAAATAAAACTTCTTTACTACTACGTATTAATTAAATTGGAAATTCTTTTTTCGCGTGCTCGTTAAGTGTAATTAATTCGTTGTTGGTTATTGATTGACACCGATGGCCTCATTAAAGGGCCTTTACGTCCTTTTCTTGACTGACCTTTATGTGTTAGACTATATACCGATAAAAAAAAAATAATGCTAATAGAAGCCCAAACCCTTTGACAGGTGTTTTGTTGCTTGGCCCTTTGGCTAATTTTAGCGAGGGAGCGAAGGGATGGGAGAGGTCCTTTTTTTTGTCTTTAAATTTGCATATCTTCTTTCCTCTATGTTCATACAAACTTATATTTTTTTGTTTGTCAATTCTACTTGAGGACAGTTAGGATAATAATTCGAGCTGGACTTTAAATTGGAGATGATAAACAATAAACACTTGGAAACTGGTAACCGTTGGCTCTAGTTGAAACATTATGATTTAATAAGTTACCGATGAGGTGGGAGCAATGGCGGTCCCAGGATTTTGTCAAGGCGGGGGCCCAATTTTTTTTTTTTTTTTTTAATTCATTTAAGCTCTTTTTGGGCAGCGAAGGCCATTTAGACCTATTTTGTATATATATTTCACCTGGTTTGGTAGCCAATGGCCCAAAATCTATGTAGGGAAGGTGAATTCGATCTCATGTGACAATATTTTAGTTTGTTTCAAGAGACCTCTCCAAAGATAAGCTCAAAAAAAATTTTTTAAGGGTCGATCAAAATTTTTAAAAATTTCCAAATTCGTCAAAAATCTATTTATTTTTTTCTCGTTATGGTCGAATTTTATAGTCGAAAAAAAATAAGTTTCTTAAATTTTCAACTTAAAATATTAATTTTTAAAGGTCGCTCAAAATTTTTTTTCATTGGCTTACAAGAAAACATGACAAAGTCAAAAATTAATCATTTGTAAAAAAAAAATGACCAAATATACTGAATAATATTCATGCCTAGGGTTAGATTACCATGATTTATAGAGGCCAGATCCGGACAGACGACTCTAGGGGGTATGGAAAAATTTTTGAAAATTAGGCATTGCAATTTAATAGGTGCATGCTAGGCTTTTGGCAATGGGAAAATAACGTTGAGAGTGTTTTCTCCGAATATTTCGAAGGCACGTGAAAAATGTTTAATTGTTTTGTTTAGTTTTAAAATATTAAATAAAACTTTTGAATTTTTGTCTGTCCAATGGGGGGGGGGGGGCCCTCTGCACGCCCCCCCCTGGGACCGCCAGTGGGTGGGACTGTTGAATTAAATTAGGATAAAACGCAGCCAGATTAAATAAAGAACTTTAATTTTTCAATTTTCTACGTTTCGGTCGCAATTATTGTTTAGAAAAAGAAAAAAGGGCAATCGAAACGTCGACAAATTAAAATTTGAGAATGCTACGACTCCCATATCCTAATTTAATCATTTGAAAAACACAAGGTTGGTTATATGTTTATTTAATAGAATCAAACTTTTAAAAATTCAGAAACGTCTCCTGATTTTGATGGCACACATTTTTATTTAATTTATATATGCAAATATTTTTTTTTCAAAATACAATGATGTCCCTGCCCAGAGGTAATGTTCTTGATGCTTATGCTAAAGATCAGAGGTTCGCATGCGACAATAATTTATTTCAATTGAATTGGCTACCAAGAGAGACATGCTGAAAAAGAACTTAAATTAAAATAAATAAATAAATACAATGATAAATTTTTAGGTTCAAAAAATATAATATTCCTTAATATGCCAGTTATCATAGGCTACTTATATATAAAAGGCTAAGAGGGTGTCCGATGTGTGAAACAACCAATCAGGCCTCAGGGATAGCGCCATGGTAACAAAATATAAATATTTACCCATGTTTACGATTTTTTTTATTTATTTACATTTTGAATTCTAAAATATCGGCGTAAATTTTTTGTCTGTGTACCGGGAGAGTCCCGGAAAGGATATGATTCACAAAAAATCTTAAGTTCATGAATAATTAACCGCTAAAATAATCTCTACATATAAAAATGAAAAGGGAAAATGTATGTAGGTATTATATAATAGGCGAGCAAGGGGCGCAGCCCAACCGCCGAAGGCGGGGCTTTGCGTCTAGTGTATATATGATTATAAATTGGCGGCAAAATAAAAACTAAAATGCCAGACAGATTTCCATTGCCTCCTCTTTTGAAATTATATTCTCGTTATTTCAGATATAATATGTTTATTTATTTATTTGTTTTAATCCTTTGCTCTTTCTCTCTGTTATTTAATTTCACTTTAGGCGAAATAGAGAATACGTTATTCAATACGTGTGTGTCTTGTTTGTGCCTAGAGCACTACGACTACATACTACATGGTATTGTCTTCTTGCCAATACCGCAAATAACAAGTAGGCATGTTCGTGCAAGCATTAGTGAGAGGGTCGGCGGGTGGGTCATTCACGGCCGTGTAATACAAACAGGTGTGGTCAATTACTCATCAAATCGATCTAACAAAACGTCTTTTTTTTTTTTAATAGAGAGTAGTTGTCCCATTTCAAAAATGATGTAGCATCAAAACATGTATATTTTTGGACATGAGTTTTTTATTGTTTCGTTTACTGGGATCACACAACTTTATCTCAGCTTCAAATTCTATGCTGTACGGCAACATCACATTTTTTTTTTTAATCATTAAATATTTCTACAATTACAAAATTTTTTCTTTCTTAAAATCTTTTCGGCTACTGAAGCCATTTACCTCAAGCCTTGGATGATAATGTACCCAGCTTTGGGAAACAAAAAAAAACAAGGTTGGCTCAAGCCTTAGGTACGAAAAACCAGTGTTGTTCCATTCTTTGGAAAACAAAAAATGGATGGTCGCCTTGGAGGAACAAAAATCTAGGGAGGAAAACAAAAATTGTTCCTCGAGAGATTTTTTGTTTTGTTCTTCATTTGTTCACTGCCTTTACGCTCTCGTACACGGTTAGTGATATGACTCTTTTTTAAGCTACTTGATTTGTCCGTGGGTCTATTAACTATTGGGCCAAGTCTGGGGCCTGGCTTAGTCCATTGGTGACTTCCCAACTGGCCCAATGTTCGGCCAATTGTCAGCATTGGCATTCCTATCTGGGCAGGGGTTTGATTTTATTAAATAAATTTTTAAATACATAGGTGGCTACCGGTTGACGTTCAACACGCTGTTTGCTCAGGGTTACCATTTTCGAGCTTTCACCGCGATTGGCGCAACGATTGTGGTGACTGATGTTTTACGGGCTCCCCGGGCTTCTTTCTTTCTTCTAGTTTTAGATTCAGCTCGTATTTATTTCAATTGATTTGAATTTTTTGTCGTTTCGTTGTACCAATCAAAGCTATTTCCACACACAAGAAATTTTATACATAATTCGGCTTTTTTTCTTTAAACGTCCATAATATAAATTTGTAAAAAAATTTTTGAAGTAACATGTCATCTCCTACCCCCTCCAAAAATCACGACTTAAAAAGATGGTCCGGGGCGGTCAAAACTGTCGCTTGTCCACTAACGAAAAGATAAATCCGTGCGTTTGGACCGGCACGGTCAAAACCGACGGGTCTACCTCTCCGTGTATGGCCAGCTATTAAAGTAATTTTTTTCTTTTTCGGCATTGGAGGCCATTTAGATCTCATCAATTGATTGGTAGCCATTTCAATTGAAATATGAGACGGAATGCGAACCTCTAATCTATAGCACAATAGGCAAGAACTCTACCACTATGACCCAAGAGGACAATTTGCTTTTTTGAAATAGAGAACTTTTGTGTGTGACTAAAACTGAATAAAAAAATTATCTGGCACCATCAGAGTTTATTTCATCCTTCTTTGTTGAGTGGTTTAGTGATATAGATTTTTTTTATTAAGAGTCTTATTAAATTTTTCATGAATATTATTCTTTCTTTTTTTAGTATGCAAAAAAAAGCAATCAATAATTTATTTCCTTTTAATGAACTTTTTTTTTTAAAGGCTCTTTTTTTATTTCTTCTTCTTCTTGGAGGATCAATATCTTCTCAGTGGTTGTTGCTAGTAAATTTTCTCTGTGCATTTATCACTTTTTAATTAATTATTTAATGATATCGACCTCTTTTTTTCCCCCTAGCACTAAATTATTAATACTCACTTCAATTAAAACAAAAAAAAAGGGTGAATAAATAAATAAATATAGAAATGTATTGACTAATTTTTTGGTATCGGAGGCTATTTAGTTTCTATTTCAATGGATTGGTAGCCACTAGGGTTTGGAAAAACCGGGAAATTTTGAAAACCGGTTTTTCGGTTTTTTACAAAGCAGAAAACCGGTAAACCGGTTTTAAACCGGTTTTTTTTCAACATCTGTTTAGAACGGACCACTATTTTTGGAAGTTAAATTTGTATACAGCATAATTTAGAAATATATTATGGCTTGGTACGGAAAAAGATCCCTTGACCCGTAGTATTAATATTAATACATGAGGCAAAATTCTTATCTCAAGAGACACCTTAATAAACAAAAAAATGTTCCTTAAATAAATCAAGGGAAAAAAAAATATCAAAACAATATTTAATAGAATAATTTTTTAATAACCGCGCCCCTGCCTGCGACGGACCATTCATTGCCTTTTCTTAATTATGTAAAGAAAATTACTATTATTTTATTTTTTAAACGCACACTTTTTTCCCACTCACACTCATGCACACACACCCATTCACACAGTCTTTTCGGCAACTTAGGTCATATAAGACTTGAGGATAACCGTTATATATAATAATATCTATTGAGGAGCCGTTTGGTATCCGAATGGCTTAAATAAAATCATTGAACTGCCTGGGGGTCCGACCCCGCGACGTTCAGTATAGAAGGTAGGCACGTTACCAACTAGACCAAGCCCGGGGACCACTCCGCTATTAACATATAAAGATTATTTAAGTATTGGAAAAAAGGGAAAAATATAGATAATTTATAATTTTTTTTTTAATTTGTTTAAAGTCTTTTTCGGCATCTAAGGCCATTTAGAACCCATCCCTATTTATTATATTTCAAATGATTGATAGCCAATTCAAATAAAATAAATTTTTCTCGTTTGGGAAGGAAAGCGATCCCGAATACTGAAGAAAAATTAAAAAAACCGAATTCGGTTTTTCGGGGAAAAACTCGGTTTCTCGGTTTTGAAAATTAGCCAAAAAACCGGTATACCGGTTTCGGTTTCCACCGGTGTCCAAACCCTAGTAGCCACTTTAATTGAAATAATAATTTTATGTCGCATGCGAACCTCTGATACAAGAATGTTTACCCCTTTACCTATCTATGACCCATAGGACCCAATGAAACATTTTTAATAATAAATAAAATAATTCTTATTTAAAAATATTCAAGGAAATAAATTATATAAATTGCTTTATTAAAAAATAACAACGTATCTTCCGATTTTTCTAGCCTTCTTCAGAGATCTTAAAATTAATTATATAAATATTCTCCCAATAAATACCAAATGCTAGTAAAATTCTAAAGTAAAAAAAATTTTTTAAACCCTTTTCGACTACAGAGGCCATTTAAGGATTGGATTTATTTATATATACAATATATTTTATATACATATACAATGTACCGATCGCTACCGGGGGACGTTCCACACTGTTTGCTCGGAAGTAAACAAAAAAAAAAATTTACAATATTATTTCTGACCTTTTAGACATATTATATAAAATGGCTTAACTTATAATTTATTATAAACATATATAAGTAAGAAAAAGTAAAAAAAAAGTTGTTTTTTGAAATAGAGAAAATTATTTGTGACTAAAATTGAATAAAAATTATAAGCAGCAGGTTTTATTTCATCCTTTTTTGATGAGTGGTTTAGGGATTAACGGCCATATTATCAACTGACTCGCTTATTTATTCTTCTTCGTTTACTAGTATAATACAATCAGCCACAACATCTAATTTTATTTAATCGTAGAATTTGACTAACAAGGGGAGTGCATAGCCTTCATGTCACCGATTTGAACGACTTAATGAAAAACAAATTATGTTAAAGCGAGAGAATATTAAAAAATATTCTTAGAAATCCAAAAAAAAAAAAAAATTAATTACACAAAAAAATTCATTGTACGGGACGAGTTTCGAACTCGAGATTTCGTGTTTAAAAAGAATGAAAGCTAGCGATCTACCTATCGCGACTTTTGTAAATGTTATTGTTAGCAGCGGCTCAAGATTTTGCAGATGGAAGTGCAGAGATGAAATAATTTTGAAAAAATTATATCGAGGATTTTTATTGACGAGACGACTGTGATTACAATTTTAACAGTTTCGGTCTGAAGAGACCATCATCAGACCTGAGAAAGATTAACATAAAAAAAGTGAGTCATCACACAGAAAAAACCAACAAATTAATCTGACTCACTTTTTTATGTTAATCTTTCTCAGGTCTGATGATGGTCACAGTCGTCTCGTCAATAAAAATCCCCGATATAATTTTTTCAAAATTATTTCATCTCTGCACCTCCATCTGCAAAATCAATCGAGTAAACCTCCTGTCTCCTTTTTACAATATCTTACTCGGGCAGTTTCAACCGTCATTTTTTTTTTTAGACGAATAGTTGAGAAGTGCGTTCTCTCGCTTTAACAGAATTTCTTTTTCATTGAGTATTACACAATAAAAAACTTTCGTTCAAATATGTGTTATGAAGGCTATGCACTCTACTTGTAAGAACTTTTCAACAAGAGAAATTTCTCATTCATTAGTTCGCTACTTTGAAATTTTATTTAAATTCTTATTTGGCCTTTTAGACACTTTACCTGTTCATTATATTCAACAGAAATCATTTTATGTCGCATGCGAACCCCCATGTCACATGAGACGTGATTCGAACCCCTGAACTCCAGCACACAAGAGACAAGAACTCTCTACTCACTGTTCTAGCATCTAACGACAAAATCTACTTATCACTATCATTCAGTATTTGTTGTTTATTTGGGAAATTTCTACTAGCTCAAAAAAGTCTTCCTGTGTTTCGAATCTGTCTTTATTTTTCCCGAAACCTACAATCTCCACCATCCTATTCTTATTTGTTTTTTCCTAGTTGCATGTGACAATGTTCTTGAACCTTATGCAACCTTTCATAAAAAAGTCAAATTGTTTTTAAGTTCACTCTTCTTTAATTAATATAGAAAAGTATTTTAATTAAATCTCATATTTATTTATTTGTTTTTTTTATTTAATTTTTTTTTTTCAATTGAATTCTTTCATTTTAATTGGATTTTTTTTTTAATATACAGTATGTATAATAATTAAATCCCACAAAATGTTTATTATTTGTTGTAATTAAAAAATGAAAATTTTTCTTAATTGGATAAACAATTAAATATGGGCGTTTAATTTTTATATTCTTACGTAGATAGTCTATAATAATATATTTCATAACATTATCATCTGATTAAAAAGAAATTTCGGAATAAATTTATACTAGCTGCACAATCTTCCCTGGTTTTCCTGATCGTTATAATAATTTATTTCATTTTTATCCAGTTGTGCCCCACATCTAGCCTCATCTAACGGAGAGGCTTATATTTCTCAATTCTATAAAATTTTTATAACCATTTTAAAAAGATAATAATTATAAATTTTTATGATAATAAGGAATCTTCTTATATTACCTCTAACCTAAAAAAAAAAAAAAAATGATTGGCTTTTTTTTTTGATCGTTTGATTTTAATAACTTTGAAATGAGAAGCTATCAGACTTTTTTTTTGTATGTCAATAACTTATTTAATAATCCGTGACCTGTGGCTCAGTGAAAAGAGTGCTAGAAGTCCCGCTTCCTGAATCAAAGGTTAAAAATTTATTACAATTGAATTGACTACCTATAGCCCTAAGATGCTTGTGGAGTGGTAGAGATTTCGATACATCTTTGTAACAAATATAATTAACTCACTCCGTTAATTTGATTTAGAATTTAATTATTATTTGGTCTTTTTTCAGGCGTATTAAAGACAAAAATTAACATTGGGTCATAGCACAGTGGTAGAGTTCTTCTTACCTCTTGTGCTAGGGTTCACATATAAATTTTATTTCAATTGATTGCTACCATGGTGTCTAAATGGCTAAGATGCCGAAACAAATAAGATAAAAGAATGTTACGAACTACTTATTTAATCAGATTTCGTTTGAAACGCATAATTCCCATCTTCAGGTCTATAAATTGCGAAAACTGTTTAGATTAATATATATCTTAAATAGCTTAGTATGCTCCTATATGTATTCATCCAAGCAATTTTTATAATTTATATTTTTAAAGATGGGAATAATGCCTTTCCGAAATATCGTCAGAAATCTAATTAAATTTTTTTCCTCTCTACTACTCCTTCACTTCACCTACCTTTCTGCTCCCCTGAAAAATAAATTTCAAAATTGCCTTCCCCAACTTTTTTAAAAAAAAATTAATGAATATCTTTTTTTATCTTATATTTAAATAGGCAGATTATCTCGAAAAAAATTAAAAGAGCACAAAAAATTTAAAAAAACGGTTATGGAAAAAAATGGTAGAAATTTTTTTAAAAAGTGTGGGGGGGGGGGGAGGTTGTTATTTAGATTGTAAAAAAAAATAAAAGTATCTTTTTTGAGTTGAAACACACTGAATAGGACAGTGGAGGAGTTCTTGCCTCTTTCGCTAAGGGTCAGAGGTTCGCATTCCGTCTCATGTGACAAAAATAAAAAATAAAAAATAGAAATTTAATATAAATATTATTAATTGTGAGAATTTATTCTTAATTTTATATTTCTTTTTTACTTTGAAATTACTTGACAGATTTTTATGGGTTTTAATTTTTCGGTGATGGTTATAGGCTAATTCATAATAAAAAGGGTATCTTGATTATAATAAAATCGTTATTTTTTTTCTCCCTTAGAAAAAAAAAAAAAGATGATATATTTATAATCAAAACTCAAATAGATTAGAATGTTTACGTAAGGGTTGATCCAATTAGAGTGCGCGAGAGAGAGAGAGGGAGAAAAAAGAGGACGTGCCTTATCAGAAATGATTGAGTGGATATCAAATAGGCTACTTCATCTTGGTTACCAGATTAGCCCCTTAAGGAGGAAGAAGGGCTTGCCTACTTGCTTGCCAGTCTGACAAAGTTGACTGCAGGTTTCTTATCGATTGCGGTGATGGCGACGACGGGAATGCGTGGGCGGTAGCCAGCCAGCCAGTCAGTCGCCTTGCTACCTTGACCCCAAAGGGCCGGCCCTCCCACCCTCCTCCCTCTTCAACCAACCAACCACTAGATCTATGAATTTAATTCCCAAATGTCCGTCTCTATTTCCACTTATGTGACAAGCACACTCTCTTCAGTGAATTTCCTTCTTCCTCCCTAAAAAAAAATCTAAGTTTTTTTTTCTACCCCGATTTTATTTATTTCAATTGATTGGTAGACAAGGGATGCGAACCTCTGACTCTCTCTGAATCACCCAATTGGCTGAAGAACACTTTGCAGTTACCTAACGTGTTATGCAGTTTATAGGGAGAAAGTATTGGATTCATTCAATTTCGATTCCAAAAAAGTTTTGGGTGTTTCTACGAATGTCTGACTTCCCTTTGGCCAATTATTATCATCGAAATGATCCAAGTCATAGGCGCAGCCAGGGGGGGGGATTTGGGGGTTCAAACCCCCCATGGGACCCAAGCCATGACTAGATATTTAATACAAAGTATATTTTACATAGGGTAAGAGAAAGTAAAATATAATAATTTACTCTAGCTAAAAAAACAAACCAAAATGATTTATATATTATATTTATAAATACCCTAAAATAAACTTAAATTTTTGAAAAAAATTTCTTGATCCCCCCATCAAAAATTTCTGGCTACGCCAATGATCCAAGTGTTTTTATTATATATTGAACAAGAATCAAGGGAGTATTTTTTTTTACTTTTCAGTTGGTTATTAAAATGGTTTTTACTTGTAAGATAAGTGGTCCCTAGTTCAGTGGTAGAGTTCTTACAAGGGGTCAGAGGTTCAGTTCGTATCCCGTTTCATGCGGGAAAAATTTGCTTCTAATCAATTGAAATATATATAAAGACGGATATGATGTAACTCAACCACTATGCTACAATCCAGGAAATTTTTTTTTTATTTATTAAATTTTCACCATCTTTCCACCTTTATTTTTTTAAGTAATTAAAGAACCTCAATCGTGTCTTTGAAATAATGATTTTATTAAAAAAAAAAAAAAACGCTAAAATTTATCACTGTACTTAATTCAATTTAATATTTGATATATTCATGATTTGAAATCAAAAGGTGTAATTAATAAATAAGAAATTTAATTATAATTTCCGTATGTCTGTCCGTCTCTAATGCTATAAATTAGAATTTCGAGAAATTTGTGATCGCGTTAAAAAGAGATATTTCTTTCTTCAAATTGACTAAAATTAGTAATCTATATTATTTTTGATAAAGAAAAATGACAGAAGATGATAACTAGGATGTTTTTTTTTCTTATTACCAAAGAAACTCCCAAAACACAACGTTTCGGTCTAATTTTATTGGATCATCAACAGTTGATTCCTCTTCTGACACCTAAATAAATAATTTTAAGATCTTTTTCGGCATTTAGACTTTGTCTCTATTTAATTCGATTGATTGGAAGCTTCTTCAATTGAAATATTGTCACATCAGACGGGATGCGAACCCCTGACCCACCAGCACAAGAAGCAAGAACTCTACCACTATGCCATGACCCAAGCGCTAAGTTATTTACAAAATACATAAAGCAATTAATAACAAAGGGAAGGGCTTAGAGGGCGAAAACGCGAATCCCGCCGCAGATGGGAATTCATTTTAAAAAGCCTAATTTTTTTTTTGTTCCGTATAATACCCTAAATGATATTTTCCGTCTATCCGCTCTCTCTTTCTCACTCGCTCCTTTGATATGCATTCCCCATTCATTTACTCATTCATTCATTCATTCATTGAGTCAGCTGATATGCCACTCAATCCCTGTGACAGCAGCACCTTTGAGAGATCGGAGTTCAAGCCTAGACATGTCAAAGTGTCAGGAACAAAGCCTTTTCATCCGATAATAGCCTAATTAATAATAACCTCATGATAATGATGATGATGATAATCATTTCGAAAACTAATTAGATAATCGGATCAAGGCGGCGGCCTTAGCAGTTCAAATTTTTACTTGTTAAATATAGTATAGAAAGTATATCGATCATGATGATGAAATTTGAGGTTCTTTTTGTGAACAAAATATTTTAAGAACTGACGTACTTTTTTAGTTATTATTGGGGAAATTTTTAATATTTTTGTATTAATTTTTGTATTAAATATTTATTAAAAATTATAAATACTGTACAACACAATTCGACTGCTTATTCTGCAGCTGTTATCAAGTACTGTGCACTTGCTCCGAACCAAGTGAACTAACTGTCACGTCCGTTACGTGCCTTTTTATATACAACGACGTCAGTGCCATCTGCAGGCATTTCTGTGAAGTTAGATTCAAATTTTCCCGCCATTTTCATTCATTCCCATGAAGTTAGTCACGCAGTGGCATCAATTGGGGGGGTGGGCAGGGGGCATCCCCCCTCCCAAGGGCTCTGACTTTTATAAAACTTTATATTATTTTAAATAAAATATTACAAAATATATCTGCGAGTATATAAACTGTACAGAATTAAACAATATCTTTTGGCCAAATTAGTGTAGCTATTTGTAAGTAACTTTTAAGAAAACAAATGTTTGCCTCACCCAAGAAAAAGTTGAAATACGCCACTGTAGTCTCGATCTTCACAGCCAAGTGTTCACATAAAAAGCATGATGTTACATAAAGTGTTAACCCTTGTTTTGATGACTAACTTCATGGAAATTAGTTAAAATAGCGGGAAAATTTGAATCTAACTTCACAGAAACGCCAACAGATCGCGCTGACGTCGCTGTATATAAAAAGGCACGTAACGGACATGACATTTGGTTCATTTGAGTCGGAGCAAGTGCACAATACTTATTAACGGCTGCGGAATAAGCAGTCGAAACGTTGTACATAATTTTAATAAATACTGTATTTAATACAAAAATGTGCAAAAAATGATTGTGAACAAAATATATCAAGACCAAAAAAAGATAAGAGGTTGAAATTTTATATTTAAGTTATGTATCCTCCTGACACGTGACACGAAGTTTTTGATCAAATTCGGCCTAAGAGTACTTGTACTTTACTGATGTACTTTTTCAGTTTTTTTTTTTTTTCGATTTTTCTCAAAAATTCTTTCAACTATTTTGATTAAAATTCAAAGATACTCTTTGAGAAATGTATATTCTCATTTTGCCTTTGAAAGTAGAAGCCATGGTTAACAAAATATAAATATTTTCTCACGTTTATAAATTCTAATATATCGGTGGGCACAATAAATGTGGTGTTGCAAGCACAGTACACAACTTTCAAATACCGAAAGTAAGAGAAAGTTGTGTGCTTTGCGACCACCTATTAGTTATTGCCTCCAGATAGCGCTGGATGTCTAGGCACTTATTATTTTTCAACCAAATTCAGCAAATCCAGAGGTCAAGGAAGCGTATCCCAAGATTATATAGTTGCATTGTTCTTAGAGATTTCCTTAAAATATTTGTATTTAAATGGCTCAAACAAAAATTATAATAAATTTTTAAATATTTATTTAAAAAATCTAAGCTAAGCTAAATAATCTTATCTATGTGATTAGATTAAAATCAATAGCAATGAAAAAAAAAAATCTACTCCAAATAAATTATAAACATATTTGCTTGACTCTACAATATAATAATGACATGGTATTAAATTGATGACACTTATTTGTCACGTGCTTCAAATCTCTCTTGAAGCCAAGGCGGAGAAGTGGCGCATTCAGAGGGGGTAATGATTCAAATTAGTATTCGTTTGCGTGAATAAAATTATGGACGCCTTGAACAGTAATTTAAAAATCTGGTGTGATGGGCGCTCTCTTAAGTTGTGTTCTGTCCTTGTCACACCGGATTTTTTGTGTCGATATATATTAGAATTCAAGATGTAAAAGTTAAAAACATGGGAAAATATATATATTTGATGGCTTCTGTCTTTGAGTCATTTCATTTCAAATCAACACAGCTCCCAACCCGACCATCTCCGATTTTGATGAAATTTGGTGTGTTCATTGTTCATGATGAGAGAAAGAACAATGCCAAATTACAGAATTGTAGCACAAGTAGAACAAAAGTTATGGCCCCCCAAAATTTGAAAAATTTCGGAAAATTTCAAAATCTTTGCAGACAAAAACGGCTGTAACTTCTGTTCTAATAAAGATAAAACTATGAACCATGTATTTTTGGAAAGGTCTTGAAACAAGCTTTAAAATGATGTACAACATGATCATATTCCAACAATGAAAATAATTAAGGTCATTGACTTTAACCTTTGACCTTGAATATCTCAAAACATGTCACCTCCAAAATTGATGAAAAAAATATATATGCTTCCTCATTTTACGATAAACAACATATTAAAATTTCATTTTGGGACCACATTGGGATTAGGAGATAAAAATTCATATGTAAAGCTATCTGATGCAAAAATGCACTACAAAGCATATGTTGAGTGCAAAAGAATTGCATAAAATATTAACCAATCACAGTTAAGCTGAAAATCTGAATAGGTCATAGGCGTCGGACGTGGGGGGACATGGGGGGAGCAGAGGACACCCCCCCCCCTCGGGATTATCCAGGAGAGGAAGCCAAAATCTTATATATCTGGTAGTTGGTTAGCCTATATTACACAGGGCAACAAAAAGGACCTTTTTTTTGTTGACTGAGAATTTGAATCTATTTCTGGGTATTTGGGTCGCGCTGATTCCAAAAATGCCATCAGCTTTGCCCCATCACGTCAGATTTTAGAGCTATAGAGAAAACAATATTTTAATAGAAAATGTGCTCTAAAGCGGCTCTAATTTTATATTACCTGGTTTTTTTATGGCGACACCCTTTAAAAATATGCAGATAGTTATAATACATATAAATTCTAAGTTTCAGCCGAATCGGAGGTCATTTAGACGTGCCACAAAGGGCTTAAAGTTTAGAAAAATCGAATTTTTTCAGTTTTTTTTGCTTTGGTCACCCTTAATACAATTTTGGGTATCCCTGAATGAAAAAAACATATATGTACGATATTCTATAGTTCTTTGGCTTTCTAAAAATTATTCATTCTTAAGAATTTGTTAATTATTAAGGAAATTATGAACAAAAACGTCAGCAAAGAAAAAACACAAGTACACTCACTGGTCGGAAAAAATGAACTTTGTTCAAATGAACGTTTTTGTTCATAATTTCCTTAATAATTAAAAAATTTTTAAGAATGAATAATTTTTAGAAAGCCAAAGAACTATAGAATATCGTACATATATGTTTTTTTCATTCAGGGATACCCAAAATTGTATTAAGGGTGACCAAAGCAAAAAAAACTGAAAAAATTCGATTTTTCTAAACTTTAAGCCCTTTGTGGCACGTCTAAATGACCTCCGATTCGGCTGAAACTTAGAATTTATATGTATTATAACTATCTGCATATTTTTAAAGGGTGTCGCCATAAAAAAACCAGGTAATATAAAATTAGAGCCGCTTTAGAGCACATTTTCTATTAAAATATTGTTTTCTCTATAGCTCTAAAATCTGACGTGATGGGGCAAAACTGATGGCATTTTTGGAATCAGCGCGACCCAAATACCCAGAAATAGATTCAAATTCTCAGTCAACAAAAAAAAGGTCCTTTTTGTTGCCCTGTGTAATATAGGCTAACCAACTACCAGATATATAAGATTTTGGCTTCCTCTCCTGGATAATCCCGGAGGGGGGGGGGGTGTCCTCTGCTCCCCCCATGTCCCCCACGTCCGACGCCTATGACCTATTCAGATTTTCAGCTTAACTGTGATTGGTTAATATTTTATGCAATTCTTTTGCACTCAACATATGCTTTGTAGTGCATTTTTGCATCAGATAGCTTTACATATGAATTTTTATCTCCTAATCCCAATGTGGTCCCAAAATGAAATTTTAATATGTTGTTTATCGTAAAATGAGGAAGCATATATATTTTTTTCATCAATTTTGGAGGTGACATGTTTTGAGATATTCAAGGTCAAAGGTTAAAGTCAATGACCTTAATTATTTTCATTGTTGGAATATGATCATGTTGTACATCATTTTAAAGCATGTTTCAAGACCTTTCCAAAAATACATGGTTCATAGTTTTATCTTTATTAGAACAGAAGTTACAGCCGTTTTTGTCTGCAAAGATTTTGAAATTTTCCGAAATTTTTCAAATTTTGGGGGGCCATAACTTTTGTTCTACTTGTGCTACAATTCTGTAATTTGGCATTTTTCTTTCTCTCATCATGTACAATGAACACACGAAATTTCATCAAAATCAGAGATGGTCGGGTTGAAAATGGTACTTTTCTGTGTTGATTTGAAATGAAATGACTCCTTTCCTAAGAAGTACAAGAGTAAAGAGTCCTTCCCAAAATGAGAATATACATTTTAAAGAGAATCTAAAAAATAAATGATTTGTGAATTTCAATCAAAATCGTTTAAGCGAATTTTGAGATAATCGAAAAAATCTGAACAAGTACATCAGTAAAGTACTAGTACTTTTTGGCCAATTTTGTTTAAAAGCTCCATGTCACGTCCTAGGAGGGTGTCTAACTTAAATATAAAATTTCAACCTCCTAGCTCTTTTCGTTATTGAGATATTTTGTTCACAGACAGACCACTTTTTTGGACTTAGGGGACCATCAAAATCTCGACATCGAATTTTTGACATGAATCCAATACTTTCTCTCTACATATATAGATAAGAGAAAAGAAAAATCTAGCTTTTGAATCTTTTCACATCTAGTTAAACTAACTATATAATTAAATAATAAATAAGAAATTACAATATATATAATATTTAAGACATTATATATATCGCGTTAGTGAGCCGCGAAATTTATACAATTAAATATTTATTAATTCATACACCCGAAAAAATAAGGTTGTGCAGCCGGGAGTCGAACCACGGATCCTCCGATTTGCACTCAGAGTGCCCTAACCACTAGACCACAGCACGACATTCGGGTGTATGAACTCAGTTAGAAAGCACATTTAGTCATCAGAAGAAATGGATCCAAGTTCGGCTCCCTCGACCAGGTGCAATCCAGATGTCGTGCTGTGGTCTAGTGGTTAGGGCACTCTGAGTGCAAATCGGAGGATCCGTGGTTCGACTCCCGGCGGCACAACCTTATTTTTTTCGGGTGTATGAATTAATAAATATTTAATCATATGATTAAAGAAAAGCCCAGATCGAAGTTAGTTAGGACCCAAAAGCTTAAAAAAGGGTGAAATTAGAAACACAAGGCTTTTTATTTAATAATTTTTATAAATCAGTGGTTTCCTTTATGTTACAACGCCTCCCTTAAAAATATTTAATCATATGACGCATCCCCCTCCCCCTCCTCCTTCATTTTGTAAAATAATACAAAAACAAAAATTTTTATTGGTAAAAAATATAAATTTAAGTTATATTAAAGCGGAGGCAAAAAAAAAAAAATTCCTAGTCATATGCAGTCAAAATTATTGTGACGTTTCGGTCTTCTTTAGGGCCGGAGGCGAGAATAAATGCAATTTTAATTTTGAATGAAAAATGACAATTTTAACTTTAATTTCAAAATTAAAATTGTCATTTTTAATTCAAAATTTTCATTCAAAATTAAAATTTCATTTTATTCTCGCCTCCGGCTCTCAAGAAGGCCGAAACGTCACAATAAAAGAAATAGTTTTGGCTGAGTTTGGAAAATTGCTCTCTGTGGCTAATATTCGCGCGCCTCCCAGTTTGGAAAACGCTGCTATAAATTATTAGGAGAATTTTTAATTATAGACCACATTTTTGTATTAAATATTTATTAAAAATATATAAATACTGTACAACGTTTCAACTGCTTATTCTGCAGCCGTTATCAAGCACTGTGCACTTGCTCCGTCTCAAGTGAACTGCTCAAGTGAGCAGTTGAAACGTTGTACAGTATTTATATATTTTTAATAAATATTTAATACAAAAATGTGGTCTATAATTAAAAATTCTCCTAATAATAATATTTCAAACCACAAAAGCTTTAATAAACACGCTGCTATAAATGATGCCTCTTTTTTTTTAGTTGCTATCACAAAACTTTTTTCATTTTTTTAACTCGAGTTCTTAATTATATGCTAGTTGACTAGAAGTGAAGCAACCGGCCCTGTTCGTAGTTAGTAATGATTAATTATTTATATAATCCAAATAGCCCCTTTGCTAAAGGCTCCGCCCTTGTGCTGTTTATACACGCTAAAGGGAGATAGTTTAATTGAGGGTTCATTTTGAGGCTGCTTGTTTCGATAGACAATTGCAAATTGGCTTCATCATTGGAGAGGCACGAACTCCTCTCTCGAGTGTGTATGTACCTTTACACAGACAACACGATTGGTTCACTAAAAATACCAATTTTAATATTTGTGCTTTTTTTTTATTAAAACGCCATGCAAACTGAATTTTATTTGTAGAGTTTTTGAATGACATCGCTTAGGATTCTCATTCTGTTTTTAATAAATATAGGATTTTGAAGGATTTGTGGTTCAAAATATCTGATGCTTTTACTTTCTCTTACCTATATATGTTAATATACGTATAGAGAAGAAAAGTATTGGTTTAATGTCGAAATTTTGATGGATATACACTTTGGAGGACCCCTGAGCCCAAAAACATGGGTCCCGCAACATGGTCTGTCTGTGTGTTTGTGTGTGTAATTTAAAGCATGAAGGAATTGAGCAAGCAAGTTGAAATTTCATATTTAATTTAAGCACCTCCTTAACAGTGGCGTCATTTGGGGGGGGGGGTTGCCCCCTGATAAGGTTCTCTACAAATTTTTATATGTATATTCTTTTGTATTTTATTTGTATTTATGATATGACTGTGCAGTCAAACCGAAATAAAAAAAAAAAAAATCTTTCAAAATATATCTACGAATATACAAATTTGTACAAAATTAAACAATTAAATTAAATATATTTTGGCCAAATTAGAGTACCTATTTATAAGGAAATTAAAAAAAAAATTCCTTCCCCCCCCAAGAAAAAGTTGAAATGACGTCACTGCCCCCTAACAGGAAGCTTTTAATCAAAATCGGCCAAAGTGTACTAGTACTTTACTGATGTTCTTTTTCAGCTTTTTCCGATTTTCTGAAAATTCACTCCAACAATTTGATTAAATTTCAAAAATCAATTAATTTTTAGATGTTCTTTAAAATACTCCTCAAGTGTTGTTGCTGAAGTTGGTTTATTTGAGAAAGAAAAACGCCATATTTTGTTTACAAGGCAATATTTCCAAATATTTCGGAGACCTATCGGCACTCCTTCTTCAGTGGATTTCACCTCATTCACCACCAAGGCCCCTTACAATTAAAACGCTTGGAAGCGATCATGTTATTCGTCTAGGAACAGGGATGTATATAGAAATTTTTTCTGGAGGGGGGGGGCTGATCTCAAAAATTTTTCTGTTCGCGGAACCAAAGTTTTATCAAGGCACACAAAAATTTTGCCGCCCGCAGAACCAAAATTTTTTCCCGTCCGTAAAAATGTTTTACCTTTTTTTTTTAGGGACGCAACACTCCCTCTTTTGAGGAACCAAAACTTTCGTCCTGCGGAGCCGAGCAAACATTTCGGGGGGGGGGGGGGAGGGGCGAGACCCATTATTGTCTCTATATCCCTATATGTGTATATGCATTTGGATATTTCGGGGTGGGGGGCCTCGGCCCCTCCTTATATACGCCCCTGTCTAGCAATTATTAATCATTTGAATCAAATCGCTAGACGAATAACATGGTCGCTTCCAAGCGTTTTTTAATTGTAAGGAGCATATCTCTATATATATAAAAAGACTTGTGACTTACTAAGTGATGACAACGCCCAGCCCAAACTATAATACCTATAAAGCTGAAATTTGGCATGTAGATTACTTTTATTGCGTAGGCGTCATTTAAGAAGCGAATTTTCGAAATTCCGATTTTAAGACCCCCAAATCGACATTTTTGGGTAAAATTTTGATTTTACTATCTCTTAACCGAAATGAGATAGCAATTTGCTTTCTTCTCTTAAACCTTCCTTAGATAAAATTCAAAAATCATTGTTTCAGGGTTTTTTGAAATTCGGCCCTTAAGTACCCCAAATCTCTATTTTTGTGAAAAATTAGGATTTTTCAACTTTTAACTTAAATGAGATATCAATATGCTTTCTATGCTAAAAGCTCCCCTAAATGAACCCCTAAAAACCAATTTCGGGGTTTTTTGAAATTCGGCCCCTAAGGACCCCAAATCTTTATTTTTGTGAAAAATTATGATTTTTCAACTTTTAACTTAAATGAGATATCAATATGCTTTCTATGCTAAAAGCTCCCCTAAATGAACCCCTAAAAACCAATTTCGGGGTTTTTTGAAATTCGGCCCCTAAGGACCCCAAATCTTTATTTTTGTGAAAAATTATGATTTTTCAACTTTTAACTTAAAGGAGATATCAATATGCTTTCTATGCTAAAAGCTCCCCTAAATGAACCCCTAAAAACCAATTTCGGGGTTTTTTGAAATTCGGCCCCTAAGGACCCCAAATCTTTATTTTTGTGAAAAATTATGATTTTTCAACTTTTAACTTAAAGGAGATATCAATATGCTTTCTATGCTAAAAGCTCCCCTAAATGAACCCCTAAAAACCAATTTCGGGGTTTCGAAATTCGGCCCCTAAGGACCCCAAATCTTTATTTTTGTGAAAAATTATGATTTTTCAACTTTTAACTTAAAGGAGATATCAATATGCTTTCTATGCTAAAAGCTCCCCTAAAAACCAATTTCGGGGTTTCGAAATTCATGGCCCCACCCCTATCCTCCCACCCGCCCCCACCCCTATCCTCCCACCCGCCCAAAACACAAATTAAAAACTCCCAATTTATTTTTCAAATCAAATCATTTTTATTTCACCATTAACATTATACATTGTCTCGCACTTGGCGAATGTCTTGCACAATACTATTATTAGAGGCTCCGAGACAAGCTCTTTTCCTCTCTCTTCTCCCAATTTATTTAATATTATTAGAATTTATATAATTTTTATACACATATTCTATTTGTGAGATTTAATAATTTTTTTTTGAAGAAATTTAAATTTTATAAAATTTTAGAATAATACTAGACTTACGAGAGCTTTTACAACAATGACAATGATAATGTGTTAACTATCTGGTCCTCTATCTAATTCTTTGGGAAAAGTATAAAGAAACACATTCTGAAGATATTAGACGAGAGATGGAGAAGCAGTTGCAAGGCAGTGCAGAGCACATAATGGAAAATATGTTCAACGAATTGTTTGGCCTATTCAACACCTTTTTGGATGAAAATATCCTGACCAAGAGCTCCACTAGAATGAACCTATATGTTGCTTTTACAAATAAATTGTTTATTTACAAATTAATAGTGTTTTATTTTAAAATTTTTGTAAGATTGCTACTTGAATATTTCATTTTCATAAATTTAACATAAAACATTTGTCATTTTGCTGTATCATTTAAAATATCTTACAAAAAATGCGGGGTGTAGGTGTTATTATAAGTGTGCAAGAAACATGCCAGCAAGTCCTAAATTTGCTCGCCGAAGGCGAAGCAAAAAGCTCGCCGAAGGCGAGCTCGGGGTCCAGGGGGGCGAAGCCCCCCTGGCTAGCGCAAGGTTCGCCGAAGGCGAACCTTGCCGCTAGATATATATATATATATATATATATATATATTAGGGTGTCCCTTATTTTTCAAAGTATTTATTTTGGAACGCATAGGGCCTAGTTTTTTTCATTTGCCCCTAAAATACTCACAAATAAAATTTTAGCATATTTGGGGCACTGCAACCCGTGCCGACTAGCTCCGAAACATGGCCATACAAGCTGTGCGGATAGAGTTGCGCGCCCTCGCTCTATTTGTCAGTTGTACTCTGTTTGTTTGGTAATTCAGCAATTCTTTATTAAACATAAGGTAATATTTCCAAATGTTTCGGAGGCTTATTGGCACTCCTACTTCAGTGGATTTATAATATAGCGAAAAAGAGGGACATTCGTGAGAAGAGAGTGGTGAGTTAAAAAGAATGTTTCAAAAATAATTTTTTATGTCTCATGATGTCTTGCTGTCGTCGCCGAAATATCGCTTTTAATGAAATATAGAAAGAACTAGCGACGGTAGGGTTGCCTTCGGCAAACCAACCTCCGCTAGGCCCTGACGGGCGGCGTCTCGGGATATGACTAATAGGGTGGAGCGAAATTTTTTTTTTTTTTTTTTTTCGAATTTCAAAACGGGCTACCCTGGAAAAGTTGTTCCATAATGTGACTATTTACCC
The DNA here is from genome assembly GCA_023213315.1 of Euborellia annulipes. NCBI lineage: Eukaryota > Metazoa > Arthropoda > Insecta > Dermaptera > Anisolabididae > Euborellia > Euborellia annulipes. The sequence continues at coordinate 121,967 of JAKCPI010015395.1, forward strand.
CCTATTTTTATTTCTTAATACGAGCATATCTTGAGGTGCCCCAAGAGACTCAAAGTTTAAAAAAAAAATAATTATGATCTTCCACTATTAAATATAAATATTAGTGCCAAAATACTTAATTAGTGTTGATTTATAATTAATAAATAACTTGGAACCAATAACCGAGTGTTTTATTTTCATATTTTAATTTTCAAAATATTTCAACTAGAGCCTACGGTAGAAACTTTATCCATAATACAGGTTTAGGATCCAAATTTCAAAAAACCCTGAAAACCTTTTCGAGATATTTATTTAAAGAAACTTTTAGCGAAGAGAGCTAATTGATATCTCATATCGTTTAAACGTAATTAAAGAAAGTCTAAAATTTAATTAAAAAATGCATTTTTTTCCAAAGTGGCGATTTTGGGCCCTTAAGGTCCGAATTTCAAAAAACCCCTCAAGGGCTTTTGAGGTGTTCATTTAAGGAAGAATATACCGAAGGAATTAATTTGATATCTCATCTCGTTTAAACGTAATTAAAGAAAGTCAAAAAATTAATTAAAAAAATGCATTTTTTTCTAAAATGGTGATTTTAGGCCCTTAAGGTCCGAATTTCAAAAAACCCCTCAAGGGCTTTTGAGGTGTTCATTTAAGGAAGAATGTACCGAAGGAATTAATTTGATATCTCATCTCGTTTAAACGTAATTAAAGAAAGTCAAAAAATTAATTAAAAAAATGCATTTTTTTCTAAAATGGTGATTTTAGGCCCTTAAGGTCCGAATTTCAAAAAACCCCTCAAGGGCTTTTGAGGTGTTCATTTAAGGAAGAATGTACCGAAGGAATTAATTTGATATCTCATCTCGTTTAAACGTAATTAAAGAAAGTCAAAAAATTAATTAAAAAAATGCATTTTTTTCTAAAATGGTGATTTTAGGCCCTTAAGGTCCGAATTTCAAAAAACCCCTCAAGGGCTTTTGAGGTGTTCATTTAAGGAAGAATGTACCGAAGGAATTAATTTGATATCTCATCTCGTTTAAACGTAATTAAAGAAAGTCAAAAAATTAATTAAAAAAATGCATTTTTTTCTAAAATGGTGATTTTAGGCCCTTAAGGTCCGAATTTCAAAAAACCCCTCAAGGGCTTTTGAGGTGTTCATTTAAGGAAGAATGTACCGAAGGAATTAATTTGATATCTCATCTCGTTTAAACGTAATTAAAGAAAGTCAAAAAATTAATTAAAAAAATGCATTTTTTTCTAAAATGGTGATTTTAGGCCCTTAAGGTCCGAATTTCAAAAAACCCCTCAAGGGCTTTTGAGGTGTTCATTTAAGGAAGAATGTACCGAAGGAATTAATTTGATATCTCATCTCGTTTAAACGTAATTAAAGAAAGTCAAAAATTTAATTAAAAAAATGCATTTTTTTCTAAAATGGTGATTTTAGGCCCTTAAGGTCCGAATTTCAAAAAACCCCTCAAGGGCTTTTGAGGTGTTCATTTAAGGAAGAATGTACCGAAGGAATTAATTTGATATCTCATCTCGTTTAAACGTAATTAAAGAAAGTCAAAAAATTAATTAAAAAAATGCATTTTTTTCTAAAATGGTGATTTTAGGCCCTTAAGGTCCGAATTTCAAAAAACCCCTCAAGGGCTTTTGAGGTGTTCATTTAAGGAAGAATGTACCGAAGGAATTAATTTGATATCTCATCTCGTTTAAACGTAATTAAAGAAAGTCAAAAAATTAATTAAAAAAATGCATTTTTTTCTAAAATGGTGATTTTAGGCCCTTAAGGTCCGAATTTCAAAAAACCCCTCAAGGGCTTTTGAGGTGTTCATTTAAGGAAGAATGTACCGAAGGAATTAATTTGATATCTCATCTCGTTTAAACGTAATTAAAGAAAGTCAAAAAATTAATTAAAAAAATGCATTTTTTTCTAAAATGGTGATTTTAGGCCCTTAAGGTCCGAATTTCAAAAAACCCCTCAAGGGCTTTTGAGGTGTTCATTTAAGGAAGAATGTACCGAAGGAATTAATTTGATATCTCATCTCGTTTAAACGTAATTAAAGAAAGTCAAAAAATTAATTAAAAAATCCATTTTTTTCCAAAATGGCGATTTTGGGCCCTTAAGCCCTGAATTTCAAAAAACCCCTAGAAGGCTTTCGAAGTATTCATTTAAGGAAGAATTTGTTTTTACTTAATTGTCTACCTAATACTTACTTAATTGCGATAATCTAGGTATATATCAAGAGATACTCAAAAACGACTATTTTCAAAAACTTTGCGGGCAGGTCGGCACGGGTTAACGTCAACGTAGGTGAATAAAATTTCATATATAAGTAAGGCTTAGTAGCTTGAAAAAAATTAGAGGGTATGCGTTCCGGTATTT